>JAANSN010001916.1:0-28320 GCA_036850665.1 Dicranocentrus wangi | reverse complement strand
TAGGGAAATATTTTTATGCCACATCGCATGGCTCGCTAACGACACCAACAACATTTGTTATGATATAACCTTTATATAACCAATGAGATATCTAACCATAGTATACTCTGTTCTGTGTTTCACTGTATGTAGCCGATCACCAAATCATAATCCGACGAACGAATATTTAGAGACGAATGGTATATTTTTCCGAATCCTTAGTTGATCAAAATGCAGCCTTTCGATAACAGAGCACACTCGCCATTTTTACATAGCAAGGAATAGTTATAATACAGTTGACATTACATTTGCGTCATCCAATGCAATCCATGTAAAAATTGCAATGTTTAAGCTGAAAACGGTAAACATGTTTACATTAGGTTTATCTTAATTTGTAGTTCAAACTTTGTATTTTATCTTATTGTTAGGTTTCTCATGTAACTTTCACCTGTCCAAAATAACAATCGGTGTAATCCAATCCGTCCGTTTTTTGATGCCCTTCTAAGAGACACTAGTTTCCTATTTTCTTGATGTCATGCTACATGATATTTTCTATTCTCTATTCCTTGTATCTTCCTGGTTACAATGTAAGTTTGGGGACATCCTTTCCTAACCCTGAACTGAAAACAATGATTCGATTTGGTAAATACATCTCAGGCGGAATAAAAAAGTATTATTCATGCACCGTATAATGGAAGATACAAAGTATATATATACTAACAATAAGCCACTTTTCCTCTGATGTGCATATACATTTTATTATCGTGGAAAAGACAGAATATCCGGTTTCTTTGATCCATTCTGGAAGATATGATAGCTGGGCAAATAACCAGATAAAATAAGAAACCTATCACAACAACGTACGCCGTAATGTAACGCAACAACAGGTAGAGATAAACACAAACGTAAGTATCACAGTATCAGATCACATAGATGATAGGATGGAATATTGTGAAACGAGGAAGAGATGCCTTACCTCAGTTAAAGCGCTGTGTAGTATCAATGTTATGCATAATACTCGTAGGGAAAGGATAATGTATCGGTAAGGAAATTTGAGACACCAGTACATTAGCTACAAAAATATTCATTGGGTGGCAGTTAGAAAGGAGAGAGCATGGTATTCTCAGGAAAGCGGAAAGCACTGCCTGCTTTCGCTTGGAAAAATGAATAGTACGATCTTGCGTCATAGCGCCGCAAAGGCAAAAAAATGAGTAGCAGGAGCAATAAAGTACTAAGATTATAAGATGTGGGCACGGTCGTCTGTCTCTTCCCACAGAAATTGTATCTTTGGCGGAAAAAATATTAATAAAGCCAGGGTTTTTTTTTCATTTTTGACTAGTATTCCTGCAAAATCCGTTGAAACTGTTAAAAAACTTAATAAGCCAGTGTGTAAATCATCCAAGAGACTGGGCAAAATTAGAATTTCTCAATCCAATCCAAAAAATCTATAAACATAAGCATATTATTCGGTATGCCTGTGCCTCCGTGGGTTGCTGGCGCAAAAGACCGTTAACAGTTTGACGTCGATAAAACTCGAAGAAATAATTGATTCTCGAATTTCTTAGCATTATATAAAATCTCATGTCAGGGATGGGACGAGCATCTCCTTTTCATCAACGAAATTCTTTTTTCAAATAGTATATAATGTGTCGTCTTGTCCTAATGTAGCAAAGTAAATTGACTTTCGGTTTAATTTAGAGAACCTGTCCCGAGTTTTACCAAAAGTGCAGACATACATACCACAAAATTGATACACTTGTACTGACATTAGAGCGTATAATCTCATTTAGGAAATTTTATGGGCTCAGTATTTTCTCAAGTCAGGTAAGACCTGTGTGTATATATATGGTATCAGATGAATATAATGGTGTTCATATGGTATCATAATATCACTTGATATTATCATGATTAGGGTTACAAATGGATTATGTGATTCTGCATAATGTATTTCTTCGGAGGGATAGCATCAGGAGAGAGAAAAAAGAGCTATGAGTCAAAATCAAATTATCAGCCCCCACGGCCTGCTCCTCGGTTTAGAGGAATGAGCTCATCTATATCGGAATCCCAAAATTCCATACCCACAGGAGAAGACTTGTCCCATGTATAAAATGTCAAAGGTAAGAAACCCCAAGCTACAAAAAAAAAGTTTTTAAGCGAATGCAAGTCTTCTTGAGAGTCTTATATATGCTATGCAAAGCAAAGCAAGATTACAACAGGTAGACCTATCATAAAACATTCTACAGGCAAAAGATAATTTGTCTCATGTTGGGGTATCCAGTTACAAAGTTGTCCCATTCCTTCCAAGAAAGAACAAATTTCATATTATTATCATCATCAACGTAAGAAGAGGAACGAGGTAGTATTTTGTTCATTTTCTCTCTGCTGAAAAAGTGGTTGAGACATTTTGGAGACGTGTGCGTATGTCAGCAGAGGGCATATCTCATGTAAAAATTTAAAACATGGGATATTACAGTTTTTACTTTAGACTTACTTAAGCCTACACCAACCCTGATTATCTTTCCTATTATCAACCGTCAAGATCAACAATTTCTTATTTGTGGACAACCAGTCACAATATTACTGTTTTGTGAAGCAGATAAAGTGATAAATCTCATGGGGCACCTGTGTCTATCCCATGTTATACGAGTGCGATGCGATTGGATGTATATAGGGGCAACTTGAAAAACCCGTGCGGAACCCTTAATAATCCAAACACATCTTGTCACCGTTTTCCAGAAGTAATGGTGCAATATATACAGCATGATTTTTGATTATTAAGAATTCCTCAGGACTTTGAAGGCGAATAGGCAACATTATGAAAATTTCAGGGAAAAGGATGCACTGTCAGTCACAGGGACGATCAAGCATGGAATAAAGGGAAGAAGAGGCTGGTTATAAACTCTGGAAGTTTTACCCTTACTTTACCCTCATCCTAAATGTGTACGTACCTGCCCGTTGTTGTTTTAGCTGATAAAAGTTTTAAGAGAAAAGGAAAAATGGGATTTTTGAGCGTAACCACCACACCATAATGTATTCCACCATTTAGGTTTGGGCGATGTTTTTGATGATAATATGAGAAAGACTGGAAAGATGATGGGATGAGTATGCCGTAACCATTATCCTCACTTTTTCATGCTCCCCATGTGCTACTGCTGTGCTTTCCACCACTTTATGCAGCAATCGCTAGGTCGAATCTAAATGCTCATCAGGGTACATAATTTGTCACAACGGATTTAATCATCCAACCATCAAGAATCCCAATCCGATTTTTGTTTTCCCACTGAGATCTAGCTGCCTTATAGAGTAGCTACAAGGTTGAACTGTGCGCCTCATTATTTTTCTGGCATTTTTCTACCTGTCTCTCTTTCCTCCAGCAGTCGTCATACGCAAATACGTAAAAATGGGGAATGGAATTATATGGAATTTACCAACACAATAAGTTGAGAGTTTTACTCTGCACAAAACCACCATAAGAAGACACACGTAGCTCAGTTGGGGGTACCCCTTGCTTCTTAATTATGACATGATATTTTGAAAGGGATCTTTGTTTTCACTCAACCTTCAGCATTACATAATTGTATTTTGCTACAATAGTGCTTTTGCACGTTTAGCTGAAATGTGAATCTGTAATGATCAATGGCATAATACTTCTGCATTTTCACAAATCTCTTGGAAAATACAATGGTGTTGGGTTTCATAAAGAAGAAACTTCTTCATTATAAACAAATTGTCGGGGATGTTCCAAGTTTTTTTCTCATTTTTTATTTCATAAATAAGTTTTTGGAATAACTTCCTGTAGAAATCATTTGTTTTACCTTCGCCATGCAAATGATGGAAGCAAAATCTCAAATGGAAAAAATCTCATAAAAATATTGCACTGTTCGCTGCACTTTCTGAATTAAAGGATCGCGCACAACGTGCCTCACTCGGCACAAGGCTGACCTGACTTCATGTGAATGAATGAATGTAAGAGGAAAAAAAAAGAAAGATGATTAAATATAATGATGATGATGACGGGTGGACGTGAAGCAGCAAATGGTGATTTGAGTGATGAATAAAAAGGCAAAGGCAACATTTTACACATATGATTACCAAAGATGAGCTTGGTGCAGATAATGGGGATAAAGCCATGAAAAAAATGAAGCCGTGATAATGACCACGATGCAATTGCGAGACTTAATAAAAAGAACCAGCAGAGAGGTGGACGAGGTGAAAAACTAACGGGCACTATGCACACTTCTTATTACAGAATTTTACTCAGCCTGAATGAAACTGACTTCGTCCCAGCGCCCCTTCCCTTCAATTCAGATATTGCATTACCTGAAATGTGCATGTAGTGCATTGCAGCATATTATTACAATTTTTCTATCAAGGCATGATTCACATTCACTCGAGTCACAAACCGGAGAAAATTACTTGAATCGTACAAGGGTTTTCATCAGTCGGAAACAGTACACTCGACATGTACTTCCAAATGACGGTTATGCCCATGATTGACCCAGTTTCAAAAATAAAATCCATCAACTACATTTAACCACACTTCACCGATTTAATTCTCGTAAAGAAGCCGATTATTTGAAACTACCTGTCCGGATCAAAAAAAAGGTATTTTAAAAATGCACATCACATCATATTCCTTAAGCAGGACGATTATAGGTACACATGTATCCCATCTCATTCAGCATGTGTGGGTTGTTTATGTAGGGTTGTTCGTATAAAAAGTTTTTACTGGTGTTCAGTGAACTGGAGTGGACCCACAATTTTAAAATTGAAAAGGGACATGGTTAACAAGAATAAAACAGTTGTTATCGTCAGAGAAATCTCAGGTAAACCATGTACACATGGGGAAAGCACATATATTAAATGTGTTGGAGTTGTAGGTTGCACATAAAACTCTGTATGTCGTTGGAGAAGGTACACGAGAGGGTACATTTTACTACGTTGTTTCTCTCAAGTGAAACACAAAATGTAACATTTTGTACACAACTACATGGACGCGAGTTGATGATACACGAAAGGGTACACAAGCTACACGATGTAAAAATTAAAAGTTTTTATGCCTCTTGTTATCTGCGCATTTTTACCCAGTTTTATTTTTATGGGGAGGACTAGTCGTGCTTTTTCAGGTCTTCATGTGCTTTTGTAAGTACACATACTCTTCTGCTTTTATTCTGACTCCATAACAGGGATTCATTTGAATTGGATCCAATCACTCAGTAAAACTAACTGACAAAACAGATCAAAGAGATAAACAAGCGAATATTATCTATGAGGAAATTGAATCCTTTTATATGCTGATTTTTCATCAGAATTTGAATGATCATCATCATCCTCATTGTTTCGATGTTTAAAACATATGCTTCGATGTTACACATTTGTTGTATGGATTCACCAAAAGGAGAGCCCACGAGCTATCCCAAATTCAAGTCACTTTTTTTTTAAGTTTGTAGATCCCATGTGCCACATTGAATACAAGTGAGAAATTCAGTGAAGTGGGGATCCTTCTTCTGGGATATTGCTCTTTTCATTGGGCTTCACCTATTTTGAATATCTAATGTGTTGTGATTACCACGCATGTAGGGACAACAATAAAGCATTACATAAGGTAAAGGCAAATCAGGGAAATAGGGTGCTCATGTATGGCCTTGCGCACTGCACTGCTCATTTTCCCCAGATCAATCTCTTAAATCACTTTAACAGGTTTTTGGTATCAGCAGACTGCTCCTTTTTATCTTGGGAAGGCTCCAGAAAGCTTATTACTTTTCAAAATACTAAATGCGTCAATAAGGGGATGGAACAGCTTAATACTTCATAATAATTCACAGGCGGTTACGGAGGTGGATTATATCTCAACTTGAGATCTATTCATCCATTCTTTCCTTTCAGTGTCCTATTCTTCCTTTGACCTTAAGGAGGAGAGACGACGCAGTAGTCAGTCGCATTGTCCTGGATCAGTGGACCGAACCAAGTTATGAAAATATGGCTATTCATATATAAACTTATAAAATGGATGTGTGTATGTGGTAGATTGAAATTTTTATAAGAATTATTACGCGCAGGGCTGATTTACGAACACGTTAAGTGACATACACTCATCAACGAACTTGGATCAAATTGACCTGATTTCAATCCGTATGCACATTTTTTTCTCTGCAGGATTTTGTAAAACTAGATTCTATTAGTAGACAGATCGCGACAGATCGTAATATATGTGTTTATGTTTGTATTATACACAATTGAGCTTCTAGAATACGGCGGATATACGATTTTTCTTTATAAAATTAACAACCACCAATTAAGATGCAACAGTATTCAACAAAATGATCGACTAACCTCTTGATTCTGGACTGGGCTCAGTTGTACTTGTATTAAGAGGTCTTCAAAGGCGCTATACGGTATTTCACTGCGCGTTCTTTGGATCAGTTTTATACTAAACATGGGTACAGAAAGGGGTAAAAGTTTTCCGATTTCCCCAATTCTCTGTTTCCCTTTTTCTTTCATGTGAACGTGTTTATATTAGAATGTCTGGTAGGATTATCCTTAGCTTACGCGTCTCCTGTTACAACAACAGCTTGCTCATTTGTCCAAATTATATTCAAGTTTGTAATCCCATTTTGCACATTAAACGTGCGTAGTGCTGTAGACACCATTCGACGGAGTGAGTACACGTAAAATCTACAAGTGCCTCAATAGTCATCCCTTGTTTCATTCCACATAACTTGCCCCAGATTAAACGAGCTACCTCCCAATCCCGATCTTGTGTAAAACATGTGTAAAATGTTCCTTAATAGCTGGAATTTATAATCTCCGATTTCCTCTGCAAGTGGACAAGCACGTTTTCAGGAATAAATTGTAATTTGATTTTTGGGGAGTAGACCACGAATCCATCTGAAAATGAATTTGACCATGATGGTAGCCTCTTGGTATGCAGATGAAGGAATAGGGCATGAATTATCAATCATCATCCTGTCCTTCGTGTATAATCCCATTTTTTCTGGCATACATGTAAGGTGAGTCAGTTAATAGATTTTTGCACTATCAACTAGGTGATTGATTACACGACTTTATTATGCGATACGGCAGGTAATAATGGGTGTTCATGTTTGGGTCAGGTTTTTTCGGACTTATTGTGTTGAAATTAATATTGCGGAAGCTGTATCCTAATACAACGATGAAAAATGGGGAATGGGTGCACGTCTGTGGAAGTGAGGGGCGAGGATATAATACATATATTCAGTACATTAATACATGCGCAATGTATCATCAACATGATTGTGGAGCCCACCCATGATAAAAAAAATAAATGGAATGGTCGTGTTTCTTTGAGTCATCAGAATTTTCACGATAGCATATTTTTTTGCTCTTTTTTATTAATGTATATTTTAATTTTCGATTCCGGACACATCACAACAATATTACGTTGGAGGAGTAGTAGTAATAAAAACCACAATGGAAATTACAGGTTTTGTGCTGGTGCTTAAAATGGTCATAGGTATGTAACTAAAAACGGTTAAAGATTGAGACGGTTTGCTAAGTTAGATTATATTTTGTATTTACATATATATAATAAAATCTAGTATTACAGGCTTGCCATTTCTTATATACAAACATTAAACTGCAAATGCTATACCATTTTCAGGTATATGTTTGCTTAATTCACAAAAACATTGCATATAATTACAAGTATTCCATTTCATTGCTGTTGCACAACGGGAAACTCACAGCACAAAATCTGCAACCTGAAATACTATATTAGCCAATTAAGCCTTAAATATCGTAAATGCATGTGAATATAATGCTTGTGTAATATTTGTGCTTCATAAATACGCAATTTCCTATCTAAATTTCCTCCAAGCTGCTACCAAACCACTACTAAAGTCAGTGTATATTACTACGATGCAATTTTTAGGAGTATCTCTTGTTATCTCAGCAAAGAATGTAATACTTCTAGCGGATGATGTACTGAAGGGTTATACGGGTAATTAATAATAATCAAAGTTTGCAACACCTATATAATTACACCATCATAAGAGCTTCCTTGAATAATTAATGATAGCATAATGAAAGCTTAATTTCTAATTGATTTCATGTTATAAGTCTATAATACTATGTATATTACATGATGATTAACACTAAATGAATTTACCTTGACATACTCATTTTTTCGCTCACTTTGCACACAAAACGTAAAAGCTTATCACGGCAACTACTAATGCAACATGGGTATATATATACCTAACCTCGTACACGCTAAAAAAAACACCTTTCATATATTATATCCACGATAAAAAAAGTATTTTTGGTAAAAACATCCATACATTTTTGGCTTTTTTCGTAGTCCTCCCCCGAGTACATTATTACCTCATAGATTTTGGTAAAAAAAGGTAAGTAGTTAATGTAACACAATCGTTTTTTTGTTTATTATGCTATTTAATCAATCAAAAAGAGCCGGTAGTATATCATTTTGACTGCAACAATAACATTACTTAAAATGAAAATCTATGTAATCTATCTCTGTGATCGCTAAAAAGATGATCCACCTTCCCCCCTTTTCCACCTTCATGAATGGTCATAATTCATTTTCGTAAAAAACTAAGGTGAGGCTAGCCCAAACTAAAAGTCTTGTAATACTCTTGAGACTGTTTTTTTTATATTCAGGGCTTTGACCGCTTTAGGCTACCTAAAAACATGAGATTTTTATATTACTCGGACCACGGACACACATACATACTTCATGTCGGTTTCCACTTGGTGTGGCTGTTTTTGAGAAGGTGCTGCTGTTTTTCTGTGTAACATGCATAAGATATATTGTTGCTGCCATTGAACATGTAGATTTTTACACACGCCAAGGGAGAGAGGAGAAAAGGAATATCAAACTCTATCATTACCATTTATCATTTTAATTCAATTACGTATCAATTACAAGAGTTGGTAAAGTGTTTTAGAACTGTGAAGGAAAAGCAAAGGTAGGACGCACATTCTTGCAGGCTTAAAGGTGTAGTGTGAATGGTGTAATTGATAAAAATGCAATTTATCATGATTATTATTATTATTATTATTACATATTCCAAGGGGAAAATCTTCAAGTATGACTACGACCACGGCTGCTTTTTGTTGTGGGTAAAGTAGCCCAGTCTTTTATTTTTATTCTGGGTTACTCATCAAACTTTTTTTTCTGTTTGCAATTTTGCTTATCTTTTTAATATTCCATCATTTTTTTAAAAAAGTTTTAACCAGTTGAGTTTGTCAATGTTGTAGATTGATTTTGGTCTTCTTGCAGCATTTTTCCCAGTCTGCTACTAACAGTCATCAATGCGAAAAATTGGAAGTTTTTGCTTTCCAATTTTTTAAAGAATTACTTTAAGGAATTTCCTTCAAGAATGCCGTACGATTTATACAGATTACTTATATATCTCGTGCGAGCCAGTCAGCTTTCTATATTCTCAATTTTGACCAACTTATGTGTATTCCGTAACGTTTTTATGATTAATAATCATTAGAAGTTATTAGGAGCTTGATTACCTATCTCTGATTGCCCATCTCCTTAATCTTCTACCAACTTCCCCAAATATTTCCCTACGTCCTTTGGGCATTTAGAAAAAGAGCCTTTTCCTTCGTCAGACTGTAATACTTTACAGAGTCAGAATCAATCCTTAAATCCTAATATTCTTACATCACAATGCATACAATTCTGTAATATTCACCATTATACCTTAGCTTCTATCAAACAAGCATGCTTTCCCGTATTTCCTAACGTTTTTTACGAGACAAAGTGGAGTGCCCTTCGTTCGAGACAAGGATGAAATAGCAGCAGAGCAGAATTACTTGGCGATAGTAGGAGCTGATAAACCGGTGACAATCATAAACTCATCTTTGCTCGCTTCCATTCCTAACAATGAAGTTGTTTCGGGAGGATGATGATGCTGGTGCATTAGAGATCACTCTATCCAATGTCACAAGTGATGGTACTCATGAGGATGAATGCCCCCTAGTGTACCAGGAGCGCCCAGAGCCGGATGGTGGGGATGATGATGATGATTGGGATTATGACCATGACCACCGAGCTCTGTTTGTTCGACATCTCTGTTACTCGTTGGAGTAACAAGTTGGGAATGGGAATGATGGGAGGAAGCACCGGCCGCTGCAACAACCGCTGCAGAAGCCATAAGATGATGGTGAGGAATGCCTGCTGCTGCTGCCGCTGCCATGCTGTGAAATCCACCCAGTGACTGCATTGCTGAGAGGGATGAGGCTAGGCCTGATGTGACATGATCCTGTGCGCATAAAAAGAAAAATAAATAGGAATACATGAGTAAGAAGAAAAAAACTTCAGCTATCATTTGATATGATTTCTCACAAGATAAACACCTTTTTTCTACACAATTCCTTGGAACTTGATTTCAATCTACTTTTTATAAACTACCCTTTTCCTTTGAATACTCTCCTCCTATTTATTTCATTCATGATCTAAAAAAGCTGATCTGCTCGTATAATGTGGATCACAAAAGCACATTCATTCTTCAGATTTTATGTTCTTGCCCTGGCCAGCCAGAAGGAAAACACTGAATAAAAAAATATCCTGGCTAGCTAACGCATACTGGTCGTAAAAATCAGAGTGTCTCAGCGAACAACATGAGTTATGGATGGACGCTGTATGAAAAGCCTTTGATGTGACATCATGGCTCATATCTTCGCTTTTGGAGTGAGGGCATATCTTGATCCGTAATTGCTGTCTAAATTCCCCTTGTTAAGTTGTGATCTCTCTGGCTTAACACAATTCAAAAGTGAGATGATCATGTTCTCAGATTGAGACGATGAGACGTGCGCAACACAAAGTTTTAAATGAAGCCACCACAAGAATCCATCCACCTTCTCAAAGTAACAGCATTGTCAGTCATGATGATCATCAATCATAATCAACAGCAATGGCTTGCAAATCGAGTAAGGAGCACTGTCATTCAGGGAGCCCGCAACTGACCGCTTCATTTACAAGGTGTGACCTTTTCAATCCTGCACCCCATTACGATTCCATACACATCCCGGCCACAATTACACACATACATTCAGTGTGGTTGGTTCTCGGAAGATAGAAAATGAGTTGATATGAATGATTGTTCGCCTACTCATGTTGTCACTCAATCAAAGCGTAAGCAAATATAGTGAAAACAGTAGTGTTCCCTTGTGTACTTTGCAGTCTGTCCGAGTGTGATGATTGCGCAAAAATATACACAACAATAATATACCTACCAATATATGTAAATTTATCTGTATTTCTGCTTTGCTTACCATTCCATGTTGAGAGAAAAGGGGATGAGTTGACGTTGGCGATACTTTACTCCCTGGAGTTAGCGTATGGGAATGTGCCACTACTGCTGCTGCGTGAAGTGACGGAAATAATGTTGAAGTATCCATTAGCGTTGGTTTCTCGTCTTGGCTTTCACCGGAACTTGAGTCGCCATCAGGTGAGCCTAAACCTGAGTGCGCCAGCTTCTTTCCACTTCCGCTGCCATCCTCAGATCTGCAAATAAAATAAATTGACGCTTGTTTAGTACACGTGTCCGTTATACCACAGGAATGGTTGTATTAATAGGATTTTTTTCGAGCTGGTTGTGGGTTCTCGTACCGTAGTTCACGGATAACCTCAAAATTACATAAATAACAACCGTACCCAACATGTGTCCGTGTACCCATTAAACGTGCCATGTGAAATTCGAAGATTTTTAGTAACGCGATACGTTCCCAGGTGGAATGGTAGAATTTGATCTCGCATTATTTTAATGATGACCGTTTTACACGTAATACCCCATTGACAATTTCCTTCGGGGGAATTATTCTTGGAATTTTGTAAATGCCAGTCAATTCTGGCGTTTGGATTTCTAATGTCCAAATTATCCCGAAACATTATTATTCTCCAGTTTCCGTAAAACAAACAAAAATTCCTCATTTAATCTGACATGAATTACTGGTTATACCAATCTATCACAAATTTAGAATTAAATTCCACCAGAGAAAATTGGATCATCACGCACCTCAAACCATCCATATTGCTTCATTTGCTAGAATCACCATTAATGGATTTGTGTATAATATGCATGTCTGGGGAAAACAATATTTTGATCTAAACACCCGTTGTCAAAACCGTTTACACAGCTGAGAAAATAATTGGATGTTGTGGCAGCTTCCTTTAGAAAAGGTCTTAGCGACAGGTATTACTCTTTTCCATAGAATTTCTACGTCTTATTTACTTGCTCCGATAATGGGAGTTCCCGTCACAAACAAGGAATTAGTGTGCTATGATAAATCAGACAGGGGCAAACACGTCTTCATCGTGTTTTATAAGATGACGTGACGACATGACAGGCACAGATCAACATGTAAAAAAAAATTGGTGTTATTTTATACCATTGATGATTTCATGATTTTTCCATCGTGGCAGGAGAATTACATGTGAATCAACGTCTTAATAATGCTCGCTCGACAAGATCAGAGGGAGCCTCTCAAACTCAAATCGAAAAAAGCTGTTGAAAGATGCTCACTACCTACCTACCGTCGTCGTCATTATCTTTGAAATGTTTTTGTCGTCACTTTACCATTTTCATTTTTAATACTTCATCGGCCAACTTTCAAATAAACTACCAAATACACCTAGCCCATGAATGAGGGAGTGTCTTTAATGCATTTCGATTCAAAAATTTCTTCAAGTTCAATTAAAAGATTAACTACAGTTATCACTATCAAAGGTAGGATTTGTGCCAAATAGAGAAAAAAAATGATGAAAACTGCATAAATATGATTTCCTCCATTTCCATTTGCACACTGAATCTCATTATTTCTCTTCCTCGTTTGATTTTTTTTATTATTATTGAAACTGTACATTCAATGCTGAAGTTTCACTGGCTTTTGTGGACTAAACCCACACGCTGCTTCACGCATTCCTAATGCCTCAAGGTGTTTCATCTACACCATTTAGTTTAATGCAAAAGCAATAAAATGTCACGAGATATTAAAAGCGACATTAAAATTCAATTAAGAGTGTGTATAGCAAGGAGCACGGTAAAGGGGATCAAATATGCTCACCACTCCACTTACGATTTGCATTATTAGTCGTCGCCATCAAATAAATCAGTTTCACAGCTAAAAGTAAAAAACAAGTGTGAAGTGATGATAAAGTCGGGTGGATCTGTGAGAAGACATGTGACTTTAAAACCAACTATAAAGGTATGAAACTCGTGTGCCTGCTCACATTCCAAATCAAACTTGGTGCATAAATAGACGAGTACAAAATTCAAAGATGTTTTTTCAATGCATCTCATTCATGAAGTGTCAAGTTGTGAGTGTGCCGAAGAAAGAACAGACGAAGAGAAAAATAGAATTTATTGGCAAAGTATCGTCATAAAAGCAAATGGATCCAGCTGAGAATAAATATTATGCATAAATGTGTCTAAGAGAAAAGTCATTCCTTGTGTTTTCCTATCCACACGAGAACCATCATCATCCGTATAATAGTCCCATTTACAACGACTCAAAAGCAATAGAAACAAGGGTAGGTATACCAAAAGACGGACATGATTTCACTATTTTTACGAACACAAGTAAGCAATATTACGTTTTTTGAAGTACTATGCGCGATTAAAGAGATTTTTTTATAGAGCAACACCACATCTCTCTCTAGAGTTCCGTATACGATACGTATGGTCTCAATCTTGCAGTAGCAGTGGGGCACTAAGAGATGTTATTATTACTATTAACGCTTTTATTATTGCTCCTCCATTTACTTCTAGTGGTGTACATACTTGCTCCCGTGTCAAATGCCGATTATTGCTACACCATTTTTTATGAATAGGTAACCAACCTCGCCATGTACTTTACGCTACCAACCAGGTCTTGAGCTAGCGACGTCTTTTAACGTTTACGGTTTTAAGTACAGTATTATGTTGATGGTGATGATGAGGAAAAGTAGTAGTATGGATGGATATGGATGGATGGATTCATGAAGTGGCTTTTAAAGNCATGTACTTTACGCTACCAACCAGGTCTTGAGCTAGCGACGTCTTTTAACGTTTACGGTTTTAAGTACAGTATTATGTTGATGGTGATGATGAGGAAAAGTAGTAGTATGGATGGATATGGATGGATGGATTCATGAAGTGGCTTTTAAAGATTCTTGAACGCGTCTCAAATGTCTTGAAAAGATATTAAAGTGAGAAATAAGGTGCTTAAAAATAGAGGAACACACATTGTCACTTTTTTTCTCCTTTTCTCTCCAACACGAGTACAGATTACTCAACCGATTTCCCCTTTGCAATCCTTTCCTTCACACCACCACCGTATAATCTGACTGACATCCGTACTTTTGGTACAATCAGACCTTTTTTTTACTGTGGACAAGGTGGAGAACGCAGGCGAGGAAGCATTTACGATTATTACTTCATGCTTACTGGCAATTTGCAAGATCTTTTTGTACCCAGCACATTTGTGAGCGGAGAAGATGTCTTCGACAAAATGATAAAGGTACATACATTCGCCATTTGCTATTGAGATCCCATGTAAGAAGCAATCCTATATGACATCCAATCTGTAGTTACTCATAGTTTAAAGTAAAAGCGAAAGGAAAAAACTACAATTTTATTTAGCCATCTCTATTCTTTCGTGCAATTCGGGGGCAGGGTAATAATCCTTTAAAAAATAATATGACTCGACCGACTCAAGTAGGTTTAAAGATGAGAATGATGAATATCACGATATCGTTTTTGATTATTTTGTTATTTCTACACGTCCCTTTTGTACGCATTCCTATATAGTGCTCGTATATAACAGTCCATAAAAGTTGAATGGTAATAGGTTTCGTTTACTTGGCACGACGACTTATGACTCGACTTCTGACTTTTCCAATTCCTCTCCTCGTTTGCATTTCTCTTGTTTCCTTTGAAATACTCTGGATTCTGAATACAATTCAATACAAGGAGAGCAACGGTATGTTCGCATTCTACTCGTGTTTCCTGTCTCCGTCTTTGTGAGATTTTGTCTCATTTCTTTTTTCTACGAACACAGGCTTTTTTACGCAATCCGTTTAATTCTTCTAAATGAGCACGGCAAGACCAATAACGTTTACGCTTTCTGACTGTCTCACTGATCCGATCTGACTGGGTTGAAACAGATGGCCGCAAATGTGAAATCAAAACAATTTAAGAGTTTTACTACTTCAACACACTCTACAACTCTTGAAACAAAAACGAGCCTGTGCTATGCTTTAGTTTTCCTTTGGGAACCCTGATGATATTATTTTATTTTATATAACAAAACACGCATACTTTACTGCTCTCTCGGTAATAATAATACGTTTCTCGGAGCGCAATTAAGCGTTTCTATATCTATATCGAGTGCCGAGTTTTCCGTCTCCGAGTCATGATACTCCTGTCATGTAGTTGTTGTAACGCTGTTTTTTCTCTTGGAATTACGTGTGTATTTCAATGTGTCACTAATTAATCTTGATGAAGGACGTAAGTGGAAATCTAAAACCCGGAATGAATGTTACGCCTTGCAAAAGTCAACAAAAATGGTGATGGTTATGGTGATGTAATCAATGCACCCGTGAAAATACTCTGATCGTGAATGCATGCAGTATTTCTTTCTCGTTTTACTGCAAGCAATAAAATTTAAAGACAAATGCATTGTTGGTAATTGCATTTGTGGTGGGTAAAAAAATCGGAGGATAAAATCCGAATCGAAACAGGATTCCACGGGAATTAGTCAGCGCTCATGAAAGTCTCATGCATTTTGAGTGGATGCACTGCACATACCGCTTCCGTCGCTGCGTTTCAGAGGTAAATCCTATACCAATTAATTTTTGTTCAGAATTGGTTGAACTAATTTGAAACTCACGCCCTCGCGTGTCCCCACTTCTTTAAAAATTTTAATGAAATTTAAACAGGGCATTTGGTTACAATTCTGTACAGCATAAAGTAAACAGTGAAGCTTAAACCCACGTAGCATCACAATACGGAGGAGAGAGTAGACCAAGAAAAAAAAATTGAAATGTGCCGTTACTAATTCTTGGAAAGTGGGTGACATTTCAGTAGCAACTTGAAAAAAAGCTTCAAGTTATAGAATTTCCTTGTCACTCGAGGAGGAGTCAGAAGGGAAGAAAATGATAGTATGAAATGATATGGTGTTGGTGACAGAAGAGAGAAATTTTACAAATACTTGTTTCAACATTCATGATCACCACGAAGGAACGAAGAGTTTGCAGTTGAATTTAGAAATGATTAGTGGGCATAGTTAAATACCTACACGCATATCGTCCTCACACATTCTCGTTTTTGCATCTGTCTGACACCCTCTTTCGCGGATTTGACTAGAGAAATTTTTCGTTCAGCGTGAATGAAATTTAATAAGATGATTCCATTTAGAATGAATGAAAAAGCGCCACACTACATGTCATCCGGCTAAAACTACTCTTGGAGAGAGGTCATGATGATCACTTAAAAAGTAATATTTTTTCACTAGAAAGCTTACCAACCGTGACAAACCAAATGTATAATGCAGAAGCCATGCAAATGGTGGTGGTGTATGAACGAGCCACATACATAAAGTCAGCAGCGGAGGACTACTTCCGTTCTCTGATTTCCACCTAAAATTTCCCACTGTGAGCCCAAAAACACAGAAACGACAGAGAACTGCTATATAAATGTCACGTCTGATGTACATACACACCCAAAAGCTGAGTGATGCATATACACAAGTACCTGATGATGAAGATGTAGTTTTGTGCCCATGATGATGATGGTTATGTTGACGGGCATTTCATTGCCAAGAAAAAAATATATACAAGGGACAAATAAGAGACCACTCAGTGGGAAAATCATTTTTACAGAAATCCACCACGGCTGCTTGTCGCTCCTCGATAGAAATGTGATGAATATAGGGAGCCCGGTGACGGAAGGAAAATCCTTGTGAATGAGTTCATCCATGGGCTTTTCTCAACATCAACATTCAACTCCTTTTTAAAGCTATGCCCAGAAAGAAAAAAACGGAAAGCCTCATGTTTTTTCTTTGTTTTAAGAATTTTTTCCCAACCTTCTAGAATTTCGTCTTGAGACTCAAATGTCAGTTATTGCCACGCCAAAAGAAACCCAAGATGGGTAACCGAAAAGTGAAGAGTGAGAGTTGGAAAAGAACCTGATGAAGTATAAGTGGTACACAGTAGTGATGATGACGATGGTGGTATGTGAGAGGGATGAGTGCACTTTTTCAATATGTTTGTACTTCAGACATCCATCCTTTTTTCTTCTGACCGAAATTCGTCATCATCGTACAATATAACATTTGATGCACTTCAAAGTATGCATTTTCAACAACAAAAACTATACATGTTATGCAAAGCCACTGTTTTGAACTACGCCAACTACGGAAAGGGTAACAACATGTACTCTTGGAGGTAAATATACACTGCGTGAAAACGATTTTGAAAATGCACGAAACGGGCAATGTGTTTTTTCTCTACAAACCCCATATGACTAGGATGCGCTGACTTTGTCCTATAAATTCTGGTATTTTTTCGTGGAACACGTATATAACGTCTATTTTCAACTGTTTAACGGAGGAAGATGAAGTTAATGAGAATGTGTAAGTTTTGTACAAGTCACGGTATACACGGCATGTTGGCGCATTGTGTCGAAACGAAATCCCGCATTTAACTAGAAAACGACGTCGGGTGCTGTGCGTTCCATAAAACTCAATAGTAATTCACAGTCTTACTGAAAGATTCAAACCGAAAAATGGTTCTTCTCCGTATTACGACGGATAGCAGTCACTTCGTAGCTAAAAGGCTTTTATTGAAGAATAGCAAAGTGAAAAGAGAGATGTTGATGATGAAGGGAATGCAAATAGAACAAACAGTCAAACACAGAAAAAAATTCTTTTTTTCGTGAGTGAGTGAGTGTGTGTAAGAAGCCCGAGTATCAGGTTTCACACTTTTGCCACCCACAATGGGAAACTATCATCATCAACATCAACATCATCCGTTTTCCCAACTTTATCCGTGTTCAACGTAAGTAATGTTATGAACGACGTTTATTCTTCGGAAAGGAGAGAGAAGTTTCTTAATTTTTTGGCTGATAATGCCCGTCTTGTTCAAGCAAAAGATCGAGAAAAGATTTTTTTTTCTCCGAGACATTTTCCGTCCTTTTTCATCCAAACCCTATAACACTTCCTATAACTCGAACATGTTTCCAAAAGTTTTCTTTGGCAAAAGATATGAGATTATGTTCACTTGGGTTTCCGTCTTGTACTACACTTTTCATACGGACTTTTGCACCGAGTTACTAATCCTTTGACGTGATATGCAATTTTGCAATGAAACGAGTGACAGCCAGTCTCTCGGTGAATATGGCTTTTCTGCTTATTGTGAGATGTCAAGTGGGGGCAACGTAATACGTGATTTAGTATCCTTAAAAACTTTTTTTTTCGGAATTAGGGTTATTATTACACTGTTGACTTACTTAGCTTTTTTATTTGAAACTATACCTACATTTCAGCCAGAGTGTAACCTTTTGCAAAAAATATGTATAAATGCATATTGCATTCACATTTTTGCATAAAAACAAATGATGAGCATATATATATTGATGACTTACTGCGAGTCATAATATATCCTTCAGAGATCATATTTTGTGTAAAATATGACAATATGGAACATTTCCAAGAAATTCCTCGATTTGTTCCATATCCTCATATTTCTCCGAGATATTAACGATATTTAACCAAGATGATATGAGAGAGTGGAGTGTAAGCAAATGAAAGATATGCCCATAAATTATGCAAGTTTTATGTGGAAAATTAGAATGGGCTTTGGTAAAATGGTTGAAAATTGATTGAAACGAAGCAAAACCAGAGCAAAAAAGTGTGGGCTGCTACCACCAAAAATCTTTTTGCAGTTTATTCCCTCCTCCATTTCCTTATCCTAGTAAATACCTCAGAATTTATAGTCCTCTGATAAAATGTGGAAGGTGGAAGGGAAACTGGTAAAATGAAATTTAATATTTTGTTTATTGCTTCACTCTGAAAATGAAAGAATAATAGGATTGTTGCAACATTAACAATTTCCAACTGTTAGTTGATACTTTTTACTACCAGACCAAGTTCCAAAACAACCTTGGCTAAAAAATTCCACCTACGCAGTACAACTATCCTTTGTAATTATGATCACACGGGATTTCATGTCCACCCAGAAAAAACGGGAAATTGTGTGATCTCATCTATTGGATGTGAGTATTGTGCCGTTTCATTAATGGACGAGATCAGAGATCACGTACGAGTAAGCACCAAAAGTATGGATTATTTTTTCCCTAAATTGCGTATCAGTTTACTTGAAAATAAAATGAGTAAAACATCAATATTCCACCAAGTTTGTACACCACCGGATCGAGTTGGACTACATGCTTTACCCCTTGTCCCCTGAGCATTTCCCTTAAATATATTCACTTTGCCACTCAGAGCGAACACCATTATCAGTATTCAGTGCGTGTGATACTGTGCGCATATGAATAATGGAAAGATGATAACTATCAAGTTTCCTTTTTTTTTAAAAAAAAAAAAAATATCAGTTACAGCCCTAAACAGTATGCTACATGTACACAAAAAGAGTTTCAAGTTGCTGTACCTTGGTTGCCCATCCTTTTGCTCTGCAGCTCGGTCCCGTTGTCTCCGATTTTTGAACCAGTTACTGACTTGCGTTGTGGTCAGTCCTGTAGCCTCCGCGAGTTCCCTTTTCTCCCTTGGAGAAGGGTACGGATTGTGCTGGTACCAGTCCCGGAGGATGGTTCTTGACTTTTCTTTAAAGCAGTAGGATGTCTCTTCGCCATCCCAGATTGTTCGGGGCAAGGGGAACTTTCGTCGGACGCGATATTTACCTGAAAACAAAGTAGTGAGCTGGGGGTTATTTTCGAAAAATTAAATGACGATGTAAAAGTCACAAGATATTTTTTTCGTATTACACGGAGCGGTAGGCGCAACCTAATAAATCATCCGTATTATGACTGCTTGGAAATAAACCACACACATCCAAAAAATTGCGTTTATCCTCCACTAAATCTTTTTCAGTTAATACAAAAGAAAAAGGAGTCATAACATTCGGAGAAAAGTGTAGCAGTTGTAACTAATGCTCTTAACTTTGCCATTAAGTATTTTTTGTAAATCTAGTCAAGAATAGATTACCCGACGACGATGAAATATGACCCATCGTCACATACTTTTCTGCAAATATCCACATACGATTACCACATTCTTTTCGTTTCACATCGACACAGACAGATGCATGTATTACTACCAGTGAAAAAAAAATTGGATGGGTTGGTGAGAGGGATCCTGTGTTGTAACGTAATTATTACATTATTCAGCTAGCTCATCTCCCCCAAACGAAAACGAAGTCAGAGTAGCACTACTATACATACTTATTTTAGCTTCCTTGTGCGACTCTAATAACAACAAAAAGGCAAGGATAGAGCACGAGGCATGCAGCTTATAGTCAAAATGTAGTTTATGAATGATGAAGTGAGTGTATTTATGTGAAAACCAAGAGGGGAAGACCCCATCATCAAACTTTACCTCTCACTCGTTTTCAAAATGGTGTAAGTTAAGTAGGGGGATTTGCGTTTTGCTTTACATTCAGCAACCCAACTACATCCATCCACTTCATCTTTAGTTTTCCTCTAGTTTTCCAAGGAATACTAACTTGACTTGAGTATGATTGATAAATGTGTTTTAAAAAACGTCATCATCGTTGGCAAGTGTTGTCATTTTTCTGCTTTGTAGTTTATGCCTAAGTGGCCTTTTGAGCTTTGATTGAGGGGAAAACTGAATCTGAATTCTTGGTGTGCATCCATGATATACTTGATACTTACCGATTCCTAAAATTACAGCTGGTTACTAATTTATATAAGGGGTAATTGGCCATGCAAAAGTATTCCATCTTGAAATAATTGCAATCCAAATTACCAATACCTAGTTTACATGCATATAACGTTTTATTTTGTGCTTGAGTTGACGCGAGGTTAATTTCTGGTGTGAAAAATTAGGCCCAACCGTATAATATATCGCTATCATAAATGCGTGCAGAGAGAGCATCTCCTCTAGAAAGCAATAAAAATAGCAAATAGCTTACCAACAGCTCCCAAAGGTCGACCTCTCAACTTTTCAGCCTCAATGTAATGGGCCTAGGACACACAATCATTAGTAATCGTTAGTTTATTGCACATTAGAATTCAAGTATGTATCAAAACATTGGGCGGAGTACAACTCACCTTGAGCCATAAAGCTTGTAATTTGGGATGATTATGAGGTGAGAATTGATGAGACTCTAGGATTTTATACAGTTCTTTAAAGTTTCCCCGATGAAACGCTACAACAGCTTTGGCTTTGAGGACACTCTCATTCTTCTGTAATTTCTCACAACCTGGCAACGACCAAAGGAATCGCGCCAGGCGTTCCATGTTTCCTGACTGTTGGAGCACCTCGCAAACACAAGCAACCTGCGAAAAAACAGAAGGGAATGTTTTTTTTTACTTCTCTATAAAAAATACCAACATTATTTATCTTTCTCTTGTTGAAAACGTTTGAAAGCTGCATATTAAGCAGGAAGGAGAAAATGAGGAGACCGATGGAATGATAGGAAGTCGTGGTGGTGGCAGAAAACGGGAGGAAGACGAATTTTATGCATAACTGAGCTTGACTTCTTGAAAAGTCGACAAACGTCTTGAGCTTTTTGTGGTATTAGGAGCAAAGGAAAAAAAATATATCTACAAGAGCACGTAGAATGCTAACTGCACGGTGTCTTTTTTCCTTTTCGTTTTGAATATAAATATGTGTGCACATTTTGAAACAAGATATCCTCTATACGAAAAAATACAAAGTAGTGGTGAGTGGTAGGGAGTAGGCAGGCAGGCATAGGTACATACTTTTACAAGATGAAAGTGGTTTTTGCTCTTTTTTTAGACTTAACACTTTACTTGCGTCAAGTAAGAACACATTTTGACAGTTACAATTCCCCTTGGAAAAACACAAACTCGCGTGTAAACACACATAAATCCTGTGACGATTGGGATAATTGTAAATATATGTCGTTTCTTCGTTAGTGAGGGCGCATCTGCTTATATTCGGGAATGATTTGGGTTGATGAGTTGGTGATGATGCAAGACGAGCGATAAAATCCCCTTTCTTAGAATTAGCGCTGAGACGTAAACAAACTAATGAAATTGAGCTCTATTCGTGATTTACGCATGAAACCTTTATAAACTTTAAATATGCATTGCAGATGTTCATAATTCGTAGTTTTAGACGGGGGATTACAGGGATTAGCGAGCAAAGACGTAATTTTATTTCAAAGATTGACATAGATTATCATTAAACAGAATATCACATCGCTGAACACTGCAAAATCATTGAAATTGCATAGTACGAAATGGCTCTTAAAATACCTACCGCGCATCATGATTATAATTTAACTATAGGGATCTCGTATTTACTATGTCAGATGCACGGCGGTGTCTGGGAATGAATAAATATATATAGCAATATAGTCATCGTCGTGCGATCTGGATTTTTAAATAGATTATTACCTGCTCTTGTGTAAATCCAAAAGACGGGAGAATCGGATTTGGCGATGGAGGGCCGAGGGATAATGTTCCCATAGATGTGACAGATGACAGTCCAGCACCGCCCATCAAATTGGGCCCGGACAGCAACCCACCTCCGTCTCCCATTGCTCCTAGAATCATTTCAAAGCCTTGATGCGCACACGAGCTCACAGGAATTACTTGATCAACACGTGGGAGGAGGAGATACTTCCAGAATTTTTCTGTCAAAAGTGTGGCACGAGTGACACACGCACTTTGATAATCACAAAAATCCACTAATTCACCACAGGTATCACTCATATAATACGCCAGAGTTTTTACGGTAAATTAATTTTATTCCAGTTCAAATCCCGACTAATAACCGCAGTACCAGTAACTGAGTTTCATTCGAGACAGATGAAAAAGTCAACAGGTTTAAGATGCATTTTGTATTGATAGTTTCACACAAGTAACACCAAAAACTCCAAGTTTTTCTCAACAACCCACTTTGTTCAATGCCCACTTACTTCCACCACGGTTCCACTCAGAATGAGCAGTACCTCAGGAGTGAAAAGTTTGTTTATAAGTGTCAGAATTGTGAATGGAATGGGCCGTCCTCAAGAAAACTCTCTTTTCATGTGTATTCCACAGAAGGCAAATAAATAAATAACACAAACAGCTCACAAATGCACATCCACACAACAAGGTGAATACCTTTGAAGGAGGAGAGACTGGTCTGGAGAGAGGGTCCTCTTCAGCTGAGTGCCTCACCAAGAATAATGTGTTCAATCATCCGAAAGGGTCCAGCAGGAGAAGAAGAAGAAGCGAGTGAAGAATTGGAAAAGTGAACTTTACGTCTTATGTCTCCCATAAACGAAGGGAGTCCCTCTGCTCCGTTTAGAAACTCCAGTACTTCGTGGTGGGATGTACTACTCCCTTATAGCATGAAGTGGTTAGGTCAGGTCCTTCACATGGATTCAGGGTACACGCATTTATGGCTGCTTTCTTTAAGAATGAAAGCTGCTGGAACAACCGTTTCTTGAAAGTACGCTTTGTCAAGAATGAGGAACTACTACTGCTTTTGTCGTATTGTTCAGGAGTATATTATGCGCATTTGAACAAGTCAAAAAGGGAACTTCATCGAGCCTTTTGTTACCAGCTTATTTCAAGCACAAAGGATTTTAAAGAAAATAGTCAAGATGAACACACCTAATTTGCAAAGTTACTAGCTGAGTAATTACAAAATTTGCTCTGGGTTTTAAAAATTGCTCCCAAAGGTTCACAACTAGCTGGAAATATGTGTGTATTTGATACGTTGTCCTTTTCGAACTACAGATCACAGTGAAAAGAAAGACGCATCCGGATACACGCTCCGTATGCCTAAGTATACATTGAAAAATTTAACGAACTGCTCACAGTGAAAGCCTGTCAGCCAACTGATTCGAAACAACTTCGCATCTAATGCTTTCAAGCTACCGCTCCATTACAAACACTGCTGCTACTGCTAACCCCACTGCGGCTTTGACTTGACTAATAAGCCACACTGTGGAAAAGGAGTAAGCAGTAGCATGCAAAAGAAAGCAAACTGTGTGAGATGTGCTTCACCACTATACGTGTCCGCCCTGACATCCTGTACACATAATCCAAACGAAAACTAAACAATCCACCGGGCTCTAAGCCGTTCCTACTTGTCAGAAGCATATCACTATATCACATCATTGTATATCAGCATCTGAATGTGTGTGTGCCCATACCAGAGAGAGGGCTTTTCTGCCTGGCAAAACATTGAATGAGTGTGTGGCTCTATCTGATATACGATGTCAAGAGATGATAGCAGTCTTTTTTTTAACTAGCTTCAACTCAACTGCGAAAGGACTGGCAAAGTGAGCAAGATTTTCAAGATATGTTTTAATGCTATAATGCTGGTGTGCTCGCCAAGAAATATCATGGATTCATATACGAACACCTCACAATAGACAAGCTAGCTAGACGAGATGTTTAGTCATGATCATCAATAACATCATATATGCATCGTGATCCACATGTTAGGCTGCTGGTTCGCCAGTTTCATATTTTGAGAAGACAATGTGGAATAGGCTAACCCAAAAATTGTATACTTTGGAGAGGGTATATAACCTGTACAGAAAAAATGAATCAGCATGTAAACTTATGGCACTCATCTGGAGTGAAGGCTTTCAGCAAAATTGTTATTTTACAATGAAGACGCGAGATGATTACATGTATATGTCCTCTTGGTGGAATAACAAATATGTTACCTGAATGTGTGCATGGTACTCCCTATCCACTCATGCAAGGAACAGTGAGTAAGTGTACACGAGTTTTCAAGAGTCACGTACATTTTTTTTTGAAAAAGCATTTCATTTATCATGGAATAAGAATACACAAAGTTGATATGCATAAATATGAGGGTTATGGGTAAAAAAAAGGAATAAAAAGGCTTGTCAGATACACAATGTGTATTATACGACATACCTTTTCATTTTATTCCACCTGGTGCTGATGCTGACTACACGAAGCTACAAACAAACAAAAAGGGACTGCCTGCTTTTTTCTGTTCTCACTCACCAACGCTGTGACTGTTATATGCTGAAGCAAGAGCCAGAGAGAGAGAGTGATATGTATTAACTTACATTGCATCTGATACAGAGAAACATTTGCCAGCCCACATGGAGGAAAACTGTTGGCATTGAGAGAGTGGTTGGCTGCTCACTTTTTACTGGCTTTTTCAGTCAGGGTGCTCAGGTTCCATCCTTATGATACGATTATGCGCTCCATAGAACCATCCCCAAAGGTTGTGGATTCGGGTGGAGTTTTTGATATCAAATCAACTCTGTATATTGCACGACTGTGAAAAAAAACTTGTGCTGTGTGAGACGGTACATGGAGAGAGAGACGGTATGCATGATACTCCCTATCTATTCCTATATTTCTTCCTTTTGCTCTACGATTCCCTTTTTTATTATTACTTAAGGTTAGTTTGGTTGGTGAGTTGACTGGTGAAGTAGTAACTGTCGTATTATCAAAACGGGCTCGATATGATCGTGATATGATATGTATTGCACATCGCATGTTCCACACCGATCACATTGCTTGAAAACCCAAGCTATTAAGAGTAATCATCCTAATCATCTCTGACTACAGAGTCAATGAAAGGTATTAAAAGCTGTTCTTCACTTTTGCGGTTGTCCGACTGGTGAAAATAATTGATGTGGTGGAACTCTCGCGAAATGTGTATAGCCATGATTTTAACATAATTGTATATAACTCATCTCACTAAAAAGCTGAGACTTGGGAAACAGCTTGTGGATTTCTTTTTTAAAGAGTGGTTGAGTTGGTTTTCTCGATTGTATGCATACACGTTAGATTTTAGTATTTCAAATTGAAAATCAATCAGTGAGAAATGAGCATAATCTCATGTTATTAATTCATTCTCTAGGGTGTGTTTTTCTTGTCAGTGCTGTTTTCTGTGCTGTAAATGGCATTGACAGGGACGCAACACGAGGCTAATTTTTCTCACAGCATGTTTTAATTGTTATTTTGTATTTTTCCTATAACCCTGAGTAGAATGCCGTTTTGTTAAAGGTTTGCCTCTGATGCGATCTATCGACAATATTGATTTATGCTTGAAAGGGGAGAAAACTGCGTAATCATCCTCCTAAAGATAAAACGTTAGGTGCAACGTTGAACAAACGTGAATAATGTATCCTGCTGTAATACATGATTTCTTCACCTCAAACGGGATAAGGTTAGGGTTATGTTTTGTCAGCACACCCGGTAAAATTACACGTATTTTCCGAGTCTTTTCAGCGGGTTGATGGGAGATTCTTCCCAGCTCCCCACCACCGCAGTAATATATAATATAACATATTATTTCAAATGGAAACGCTCCGTCCCTTGGATTGCAAACGAATGTGTGTGGCGTGGCGTGGGCGCTGAAACAAGTTCAAGAAATCAATTGATATTGAATTTTTGGGTGACTTGTAAAAACCCACATTTTCCCCCGTCTCATCCCATTTATTAAATATCATGTCAAACAAAAGGTGAGCGCGGATCGACCCACACCTCACCATTCACGTAGTCTTCTTGTATCACTCGTAACATCTAGAAAGTTAATTGACGACATGGAGTTATTGGGTTGGGAAATATGCGTATCATTGTATTTTGTATAAAAAAGCACGAGCTCCACAATAATAAATGGATACCCCACAAGCACCAAACTATTTTTTTCTCAGCTTTCTCTCAGCAACCCTAAGTTTAGTAGATTTAGAGCACCCATCATATCACATGTATCGATGTCAGTATCAAGTCAATAATCACAATGTGATACTTGATTGAGCGTCCCGAGAGACCAGGTAGGATTCCCACAATGCCAAATTGTCAGAGTTGTTGTGTGGTGGTGACTGGGTGAATGTGGTGTTTTCCTCTTTATCGATCCAAATTCGGAGACAATAACAAGCAACCTGCTGCTTTATACACACAAAAATCAACAATAATACACCTCTTTCTCAGTGCCAAAGGAGAAATATTACAGCATGTTGGTGGTTGCCACCCAAATAAATAATGAAACATCACCTTTTCGCTTCATCAGCCCCATTTTTCACCTACACATGCACCTTGATTTCATTTGTGGGCAGCCAACCTCAAAAGATATTATTTGAACATGATGAATACAATTTTTTCTCGATTGTTGATATTACTCCTTGTTGCGAGGTTGGGATCAGTTTTTAAGACCTCCCATGGAAAAATAAGCATGGGGAAAATTATGAATAAATACAATATTTGATTTGACATGAACCAGATTCCCCAAGATGAAGTCTACCGCTGACCAAGACCAACATCAACTTCACTCACCATCAGACAGAGGAAAAACAGGCATGCCACCCTTTCGCAGTCAGCTCACTGAACTGCTCTCTGACAAGGCAAGGGCCAAAATATGATGATGATGCTCTCCGTGGATTTCTCCAAAAAAACGTGTTATAATCCCAGCTTATTTTCTACTTAAAAGCTTATCTATTGTAATAAGCATATCGAGCATTCTTTCACAAAATGGTAATCCACTTTGAAATCGATTATTGCGCTCCAAAAAGTATGCTCACCTTTTGTCGTTCGCTCACATTGTCAATACAGGGATCTTTCTCAGGTATCGCTTACAAAACAAAAATATTTTTTTCAAGAAAAGAGCAACTCTGGCTGGACTGCTCCTTTTTAGAAAATGCAATGCCCAGAAGGAAATAGTTATTCTAGCATTATGCTATTAATTACGGTTGAGCGGAATGGCTCATCCATCCACTTTGAAAGTATTGATGAGCAGGGTCATAACTCTGGATACTCTCGACAGATTCTAGCAGACAGTTGATTTTACAGCTGACACGATGAGCATACCTTTAAAATGGCATTTTTCACCTTGGCCGTAGTAGATATCAACAAACTTTTGGCTTGATGAGATGTGAATCTTTGTCGTTCGCGTTGGAAGTCCCACTTCATTGTAGTTTATTGTTGGAAAAGCAGAGCAGAAGTCATTGATTGTTGTAAAAGACGGTCGACCAAAGCCAGAGATGAGCAGCAGGGAAGATGCAGAGTTGGTCAGTGATACGAGTATTGTTACGAGAGACTCGCTCGTAAGTACTTACAAATTATTGTGCGAGTGCAGTCACTCACAGTCAATTCACACATTGTTATAGCCCTCTCCATACAAACCATTTTATTTGCC
>JAANSN010001915.1:0-28321 GCA_036850665.1 Dicranocentrus wangi | reverse complement strand
TAAGGGACTTTGGGAAAATGGGGAGTGTTGAAGTTGAAATGAAATAGAAGAATAGGTAGTTGGTAGTTGGAAAAGAATTAAAGAATTCAAAACAAAAAAGCCATATGTAAAAAGTTAGTCTTTGTTGGTCTTTGGTACATACACTAACGCACAGCAGCAGCAGCAGTAGGAGAGTATTTCGGTATGATTTTTTAAAGTACCATGCAATATGCGATACGGAAATCAAATCTATGTTACTGTGTTGGGTACGAACGTACGTTGCATGTAAACATATTAATACGTAGTTTTACTTTGTAGTACTTACTTACCTACCGATTACCGATATTATGTAGTTGTAAGTTGTAAATGCAAACTAAAAACTGACACTACTTAAAGTATATCATTTTCCATTCCTTCGCCTCCACACCCATAATATATGTACATATCTACGTTTACCTACCGATAGCATCAGCGAATGTCGTTGCATATGATGAGTATGAACAATGTGTATTTTAGTATTTATTTATATCAATGTAGTTCACTAATTTGTTTCATATTGGTTTGTTCGTGGAAGAAATAAGGGTAGAAGTATAATGTGCGTTATATCAATATCAATATCATGCTCCACTCCTCCCTGAACCCCACTTTTGTGAGTTTACTCATTAATCTTACTCAACCACTTCAGTTCATCTTCATAAGAATCCTAACTCAAATCTCACATCATTTACTACTAAACTAAACCTCATATTGTCAGTCGTATCGTATAGCGTGCAGTGCGTGCAGTGTGCACTTTATTGCAGAGCGAGTCAGTGAGCAGTGTATATTGCATACGTTTGATACATACACTAGTAGCGAACAATGAACATCAACTACGATTTTGGTTATGTTAAGTTGCTATAATGTTGTTTGTTGTGGCTACTAAACTACTCATGTACTTGTACTTACTACTTACCATGCTCACTACATGTCCTTATTGTGCTAGATGCATACATGCATTCTGTGGTTGAATGGTGGGGAGTGGGGATGGATGGATGGGGTATATGGGGATTGGGATATACATGCATTCTGTGGTTGGTGGGGATGGATGGATGGGGTATGGGGATTGGGATGATATAATGGTGTATTTTATATTATGGAAGCCATTCACTAATGGAAGAATCTCATCCATATCGCATATTTTTTACCGGCTGCTAAACGTAGAGCTACCTTTATTCCTCGAATGTGTTCGTCTGTGAGTCCGTTTGTCTATGTACTTATCTTGAAACTTCAAATCGCTTGACCGATTTTGCTCAAGTACGACCATATATAAATTGACAATTAGTTTTGAAATTCAAAGGTCGTGTGTGTACAACAACATTTGATATTTCAAATGTTATATTCAAAAAATATCGTTAATCCGAATGCGATATCATTTGAAAATAACTTGTGAATGCATGTGTATGTAACCGCAACCTTCCCTAAAACACTTTTAGTAAAAGTGCGTACATACATTTTATTCTTTGCTATTATATCTGTTTTATGCACATATCCTTATCCTTCATTCATTATATTCATATTCACTCTCTTCCACCATTTCTGTTTGATTTACGTTACGGTTACGACACACACACACCACCACCACGTTTAGATATGTACCGTGTCCGACCGAATACTGTATATCCTCCCAATGCATCATCAACTACGTATTTCCTCCAACGAACGACTTTACTACAGAACGTATACGTAACGTATCGTATGCGCTTCTCGTTCTCTTCTGACGTGTGTGAGTGAGTGGGGTGATGGTAGTGATATGTATTAGTAAGTAAGTACTATAGGCAAAAAGGAGGAAAAAAGGGAAGCACTCCGCTTTCTCATCGCAGATCCCTTTCTTTCTTAGGTTCTGTAAGGAGTCGTGGCAGATGTGACCAACGTCGCAAAAACCACGCAGTATTCGTTCTATTTACCCTTAAAATAAAAAATATATAAAACCCAAAAAAAAATTTAAAAAGCAAAAATTCCACAAAAAACTGTTTAGCCTTTTGCCTTTATTTGCCGAGGTTTTGTAGCGATTTCGAATCATATTTCTAGATTACGTGCATTATTCTTAATAACCAACATTTTAAAGCCTTATTCCTCAAAGCAAAAAAAAAATACACTGAAAATACAAAAGCAATACTTGTTGTGTGCAGCATCATCATCTCTGTTTCGTGACGTGTTGAAGAATAATAATAATAACCAGTTATATAAATTCCGCAATAAAGGTAAGCTCTCCTCCTTCCTCATCTAATTAAAATCTCTAGTTTAGTTTAGTTAGCGTTTATAAAAAAATCTGACATTTTAAAATCACCTATAAATTGTATCGGTTCAATCATATCGCACCATATGCTGAGCCCTCTGCTGCTCTGCTCTGAGAGATTGCATTGCACACAGATGTACATTCTCCGTTTATCATCCCATTCACGCACACTGTGTCTGTGCATCTACTATTGACTATCTACATCTACCATGCACTTCTCGTTCGTATTTGCCTTGTGGTCAATGGGGAAATGTGAGCAAGTCGCCATATTGTGTTCAAGTTACTCTTGTAAAATATTTTTTTTATTTTATAAATCATCCCGTGCGTTGTTCATGTCCCTAACGGATGATCCACATTCCACACTACTCCTTCCTCCAGCTCCAATCCAAATAGAAAGTCAAATTGTCAAATCTTGAAAATGTATCCTTAAAATTCAGCACATACTTACTTACAGACGTTACGTCGTCCCTAGAGCCAGAGCAGCCCCTCTATTTTGGTCACTTTTACCGTTATGGGATCTTTTGGGATGCGGATGTCCTTCAAAAACCTGCTGCTACTATTACAGCAGGAGCTTAAAATAATATACATAATATGCATTGGCATTTACCTTTAACCCATAAATATCTTACCTCACCACACAACAAACGCACTCTGCATATAAGTGATCATACTGATCATCATATTTATGATTTTTATCGTCAATCAATGACACACACGATGAACGACAAAAGAGAAAGGGACGAATAACGGAATATGGAATGCAAGAGAGAGCCTTATATTCATTGCCACACACATTTCATATGTATTCCATCCATATGGTCTTTGTGTATGAAGGGCTAGACGCTCATTGAAAGTACTCAAGTGGGCCCAAGTCGGCGCCACTTTTCATCCCCCTTTGAAATTTAATTGGGGAAAAGCAGTGGTCGTTCAGCAGTGACGGCTCGGCGTCTTATAGAATAACTTGTGTATAGAGCCAACGACTTCCAGACGCTTCCACTTCCACCTGCCTCTGCTTTTTTTGGCGCAAAAGGTCAACGTTATTAATTTTGGTATCCCCACCGGGGCGATGAAAAAAGGAGGTTTGATGATGATGTGATGATGAAGATGCCGGATGATGATGGTGATGAATGATGACGGTCGTCGGGTCGGTGGAATTGTGAGGAGACTGGTTTGTGGACCACGAGACTGTTGTTCTCTGTTCACAACAAAAATTTTCTTTTGATTTCGCATCACACCACACAACCAAGAGGATGTAGTCGAGAGCTAGCTAATTTTTTAAATTTGCAAAAAAAATCCCAAAAAATTGTTTTTTTGTTTTGTAATTCTTATTAATTAGCTAATTAATTAATTAAGTCTGGTTTTAGTCTTGTTAGTCTAAAAGTAGGCAGGCAGGAGCTTTAATGTTTTGAGGAGAGAGTATAGCAAAAGGTCGCGGTAGGTCAAGGAAAGGGGACAGGTGGATGGGAAATTAAAGTAGCTTGAGTTTTTAGGAGAAGTCAGTCATCAGTTTCAGTCATCAGTTGGAAATATAATAATAATAATAATAATATATCGTGGTAAGACTAAAATAGAGGTTTCAGTGTTTGTATATAAACTATATGTTAACTGGGTTTTTTTTTGGAGTAGTGGCAATTTGGCAAGGATTCATAAGCTAGTGCTAATTAATATTCTATTGGTTTTATTTGTTTAGACATTTTTTGTTGAAGTACTGAAAAAATAAAAAAATGCAGTCTGCTGGGGCTCCAAGCTACCCCATGACGTCGTTGTACGTCGGGGACTTACATCCTGATGTTACTGAGGCTATGTTGTTCGAAAAGTTCTCCCAAACTGGCCCTGTCTTGTCGATCCGTGTTTGTCGTGACATGATTACGCGACGCTCGTTGGGATACGCGTATGTGAATTTCCAACAACCTGCGGATGGTGAGTCATGCTCCTGCACAGAATTGATGAATCATGGGAAATGCTTCTTTTCTTTTGAATCTGTGCTTACGCTGGATTTTATGTGTCTTTTTTATAGCTGAACGTGCCCTGGACACCATGAACTTTGATTTAATGAAGGGTCGTCCAATTCGTATAATGTGGTCCCAACGAGATCCATCCCTACGAAAGTCTGGCGTAGGAAACATCTTTATCAAGAACTTGGATAAATCCATTGATAACAAGGACATGTACGACACGTTCTCTACTTTTGGGACGATTTTGAGTTGCAAAGTGGCCACTGATGAGCATGGAAATTCGAAAGGCTATGGATTTGTACATTTTGAAACTGAGGAGGCTGCCAATAAAGCTATTGAAAAGGTCAATGGTATGCTTTTGAGCGACAAGAAATTGTACGTTGGTAAGTTCATTCCACGCAAGGAACGCGAAAAGGAACTTGGAGAGAAGGTAATTTTACCATTGTTAGCTATATCTTTTTATTAGAATAATTCAGAATTAGAGCATTGGCATTGACTTGACCAAAGTTTGATTATAATTATGAACGTATTTTTTTATTTAGGCCAAGAGATTCACCAATGTGTACCTAAAGAACTTCCCAGATGCCATCTCAGATGAGAAGTTGAAAGAAATGTTTGAAGTGTATGGAACTATCACTTCTTGCAAAATTATGACTGATGAAGGAGGCAAATCCAAATGTTTCGGCTTTGTAGCCTTTGAAAATCCTGAGTCTGCTGAGAAAGCCTGTAACGAAATGAACGGGAAGGAAATGGATAGCAAGACTTTATACGTCGGACGTGCCCAAAAACGAGCTGGTAAGAAGGGGTTTTACTGAATTACTGAAGACGTTAGTTTTAAATCATGCTGCAGTTTGTATTACAAACGGGTTCTTTATAATTTTAGAACGCCAGCAAGAGCTGAAGAGAAAGTTTGAACAGCTCAAACAAGAACGCATGACTCGGTACCTGGGTGTAAACTTGTACGTTAAGAATTTGGACGACACAATTGATGATGAAAAGCTGCGCAAGGAGTTCTCTCCATATGGAACTATCACTTCAGCTAAGGTTATGACTGAAGATGGACGCAGCAAAGGTTTTGGCTTCGTCTGCTTTTCTTCTCCGGAGGAAGCCACAAAGGCCGTTACTGAAATGAACGGCCGAATTGTCGTCACCAAACCATTATACGTTGCTTTGGCTCAGCGCAAGGAAGATCGTAAGGCCCATTTAACATCACAATACATGCAGAGGATGGTCAACATGACCAACATGAGAATGCCTCAAATTGGCCAAGTTTACAACCCAGGAGGTAAGCTTCAGCTTGTCAATCTTGAATTACAATACGATGCATTTAGCTTCAAAGACTAATCCGCTGACTTGTTTGAATTAGGTTTCTTCATGCCAGCGATTCCCCAACCGCAAAGATTCTACACTCCAGCTCAAATGGCACAGCTCCGACCATCTCCCAGATGGCCAACACCACAGATCCGCCCTGGTGCACAAGGACATGGATTTACAGCCATGCAAACTCCATTCCGAGCTCCCAGAGGTGCTACGCCAGCAGCTGTCGCTGCATCGGCCACTGGACAACCAACAATGCGCGCTCTCGGACGCCTTCCAAGTATGATTAAATACGATTTTAAAACTACATTTCACGACTTACCTTGCAATCACAAAATGTACTAATTAATGCAAAAACATTATTACAGCCGCCGCTCCTCAACCTCGTGCTATGGCTAACGGACCTCAGCTCACCGCTGCTGCCGTTGCCGCAGGTGCTCCAAGGGCTCCAGCTGTTGCTGGCGCACCTCAAGCCTACAAGTACACTGGACCTACAGCCATGCGCACTCCAGCTCCTCAGCAACCCGCTCAGCAGGCTCAACCAGCTGCTGTACACATCCAAGGGCAAGAGCCATTATCAGCGTCTGCTCTTGCTGCAGCTCATCCCAACGATCAAAAACAAATGCTTGGCGAACGTCTCTTCCCACTTATTCACGTATGTTAATTTGTCGCATAATATGCTATTTGGTTATTATTACACCTTTATTCGTGAGCAACTGGAAAATTCATTGGATTGTTTCTCTTGTTTACAGGAAAAGTATCCAACCGTTGCAGGTAAGGTCACTGGAATGTTGTTGGAAATGGACAACACGGAAATTCTTCACTTGTTGGAGGATCGCGAGCTTCTCCACTCTCGTGTCGAAGAAGCTGTTGCTGTACTTCAAATGCATCAATCGAAGCAACCCGCCGGTCAAGCCCAAAACTAACAACCTCAACAATACTTTCTTAGTTCTTTTTCTTGAATGGTATATTAATTATGTTATTAGTATGCTATGAATTGGTTTACTTTAATTCTTTCTCGAAAGGTGATCAACCAAAACACGTAGTCTAAATTGTCCGTATTTAGTATAGTCTAACACAAAACAAAAATATTTAGGTTATAATCTCTATATTCTGTACTATTGGCATGTGGAATTGATATGTATATGATTTCTGTGGCTGTGTAACCTCTGGTAAGGTTTTATCCTGGTAAGGCGATGGTGTTTCATCGAATAATCTTATGTTATCTGATATAATGTACTTGTATCAATTAGTAAGTACCATCTTTGTTGTTAGAAAATGTAAGTGCTGGAGTTACTCAGTCATGAATTGGTATATGCAATGATTTATAATGTATTAATGAAAAACCCATTTGTTCGGAAATATGTGAGTTTCTTTTCTGTTTGAGGGCTTCGATTCTAGATGTAAAATTAACTATAGATACATCACGGCATGAACTTCGGATCGCTACAAAACCTCGGGATGGACAATTTGTCAAAACTTGTGTTTTATTAGAATTGTTAAATTCGGGTTTCAAAATTTTTCTCTTATTCTAATTGGCCAAGTCAAAATTTTGTAAAATCATTTTGAGAAGAAAAGTCTCTGCCTTTATCTTCTCTTAAGAAAAAACCAAAAAAATGGAAAAACTTTCAAAAACGTTTCTCAAAAAAGTGAACAGGGCAATTCCCAACAAAATACTGATTGAAATGAAACTGAAACGAGTAATATACTGTTTTTGAACATGATATTGTCAAGTTCGTTCTTAAAAAAATACTAAAAAGCGAAAGATAAAAGGGAGCAAGGGAACACCCTGCAAATGAAAAAAATATGAATTGTGAAAAACAGAACTGTTTGGAAAAAAATGTTTAAAACAAAAAAATACGCAGTGGAGTAGTTGGTGGGGTTATACTACAGTTAAGACCTGTTTTCACGCGAAAAATTTTCAAAAACTAAAACAAAAAAATCGGTAATCATACGATGATGACCTCCGCTGACTTGATAATTTTAATTTTGTACTTGAGAGTAAAAATCATGTTTCTTATAGGTTTCTTGTAAGTTACATCATATTACCACATCATCAAATAAAGTATAATTTTTGTGCTACACGTAGCAGCCTGTGGGTTCAAGTGGACTTATGTAAAAATACACAATTGGTTAATAAATTGGCGTTTCTTTCTTTCTAAAAAATAATCCTGCTCGTTTCTTAACGCAATTTTTTATGGCATTGAAATAATTATGACTCAAGAAGGTACAAGTTGTGGTATTTTATTTAACACACATCATGTTTTATTCAATTTTCAAACAATCTTAAAGGGATAATTGAACATTTAAAGCATTAAGCAGTCAAATACAACTCCTCATTCTCTCATAAACAAAAAAGGTAACAACACAAATCATTTGCAAATCAATCAAACTAGACTACCTAATTGTAAGTAGGTGCGTGCGCGTCGTACTTCACACTCTTTAAGTACAGTTGAACAAAAGCATCAAATCTAAGTTGAGACTTAGAAATTATAGTTTTATAAGCAGTAATAGAGTCTCCGTGTGACACTGGGAAACAATACTAAGCAGTGTAGTCTAGTGTAGCACACACAAGTATAGAGATACATTACTACTTACAACAAAAATTATTACAAGCCGGACATAACAAGATACAAGACGTGTAGATAGATGTATACTACTACAGATTGCGTGACATTTGGAAAGGTTTGTTTGTTTGTACAGCTTAAACCACCAAGTCGAAAAACAGACTTTCTCATGATTGCAATAATAAAAGTATGGAGAATAGCATTATTTGCATGTTACTTGCTACTTTGAAGGAAGGAAGTCATGTAACAATAATATAAACAAGGAAATAGGTACGTTTTTCCTAGAACATATTAATACAGAATTGTAACACCTTGATCCTGCGTTTTAGGTCTCCTTCCTGATCTACTTGGATGGGGACTTGGACTTGGAAGGGGTGACCTTGACCCAGTTACCTCCGGAGAGGTTTCCCGACTTGTAAATTCTTGCTCTATACGAATGATTTGTAATTCGATTCGATTGGAACAAAGTACTGTACAACGTTCGTATTTAAAGTGTATGCACAACTACAAAAAAGCTTGGAAATAGAATTTTAATTTTGATAGTTGTTTGTATCATTCTTCCTCACCTTTCCTGCGTTTACGTAATACTGAGAGAACCATCATAAGGACGGCTAATAAAATGACAACAACGACGACTAAAATCCACGTTGCTATTTTGTGCGCTGAGGCGGTGCCTGGAATTTCATGCAAAAGTCATTTTTTTTTAAATTACTACTATAACTAATCTGAATGATTACCGTGAGAGATATATATTTTTAGTCGCAAGTTGCTTACTGTCCCTGTACTGCTCTGGTAGCCCAGGGTAGTCTCCATAATCAATCCCATTTCCAGACACTCCTATATAATTCAATCTGGGGAGGAATTCGGTCCAGAAGAGCGTTCTATGCGGTTGATACCCCATCGATAGACGACCATCGCGAAGCCAAAAGTGGTACGGCGATGCAGGAGTAAATTTGGTCCACTGGGACCACGTCGACCTCACCCCAGCTGGAGTTCCAGTAGTGATAAAGTTTGTCCAAAACTCTTGCAGTCTGGTTGAAACGCCTCGCTCGATCCCGTTAAAGTCCCTGCCGATCAAGTCGAGGAATGCGGCACGACCAAACAAATAGAGAAGAATAGATCCATGCCATGCACCTGAAAAGTGAATTAATGATTTTTGATATGCTAAAAAAATGCGATGATACAGTTCCCATTCCTCCTGGTTTGTTACTCCAAGTTTATACATACCTGTGGTGTTCAAAGAACTACTGAAAATATTTGGATCTGGAGTGTCCTGGTCGAATACATAGGCATACACGGGATTCACATAGCGTGAGAAATACTGAGCCGTCTGGATGTGCGGAGCCAGAAAGTGGGATTCCGTGAAAAACTAAAAGAGTGGGGGGAGTAATAAAGGTCCGTTTTAGTTGATCTGTTATAAAAAATGCTAAATTACAAAAAACAACAGCATACATCAAGCATTTGATCCATCACAGCTCCTGTTTCGTTTGCAGCTCCCGTGATGAAAGCAAACTTGACGACTTCCTTCACAATCCCATAGTTCTTGAACAGGTGGGATCTTTCCAGCAACCTCGGAATTAGCTCGTTTTCAAACATTTGCTTCAGCTGAAGTGCTCCCATCCTGTAAATCTGTGGCTTCCTCTCTACATCAAATCACATACACAGTTGATAATAACATGCATGAATTTCAAGTGGGTAATTACAGGATGTGAATGAACATCATTTTGAGCATATTTTATTTTCGCTGTATCCTCCAACTCACTAATCATAAGAAGTCCGTCCTTTGACGAGATCCCAGTTATAACAGGGATTTTTGGAAACTCTCCTCTTTCTAGCGCTTCCACAGGCGTTCTCGCCACATATTGCAAATCCTTTGGAAGAAAGTTGTCAACCACGGGGCCAAACACATCAGTCCCATTGTAGTGATCTATGACGCGGTAGTAAGCTTGAGTAATTCTGTTCGCGTCCAAATACCGGAGACAATTGAGGATGGTATCTGTGCTTGATGTTGAGCATCCAACTTCTTTCGCTAAAAGAACAGATGCGTCACGAACACGGAACCCCATTGCCCATGGGGCCAAGGATGAGCCTGACATTAGTACCACTCGATGGAACCGACCTGTACAATACCATTCAGGCATTTCATATATCATAATCTCATCATCATCATGATAAATTATTTTTACGGTCAGGCGTTCATTAAAAAAGATATATCTTCATTTCATATACCAGCTGCACGTGGTGATGTCATATGGAACATTGAAGACGCTGCGCCGGCCGAGTGCCCGATTAACGTGACTTTCGTTGGATCTCCTCCAAAAGCCCGGATGTTCTCGTGAACCCACTCAATCGCCAGGTATTGGTCAAGCAGACCCATGTTCCCAGCAGCTTTTACGTCTTCCATTGAAAAGAAGCCTAGGTCAAAGCGCAAAAATATTCGTTTATGCGCCTACCTAATGTAAACCTTTCATGCATTGTCTTCTTGTCTACAAAATCTTAGGTTTCCTACCGAAAGGGCCCAAACGGTAGTTAAATGTGACTACGACAAGGTCCATGGAGGCCAACTCCGCCCCACTGTACAACATCGAGTCGAAAAATGTATACAAATCTCCACCAATAAAAATGACAACGGGAAGGAGGGATCTGGAACCTTGTGGAAACTATATATTGTTTGTTCAAGGAAAACGCAAGTTAATCCACCAGAGTCATCCACCATGAAAATACTTTTTTCTCGACATAATAATTAATAATATGCATCTTTTAGAGACACATTTGAAGCGTACCTGAGGTGTCCACACATTTAAATACAGACAATCCTCAGAGGTCCTCCCTCTCGCAGTCGGCTGCAAACAATTTGCTCCATAACGTCCCGCATCAAGCGTAGTATTCCACCCTTCGTGTCTCTCTGGTGGCTATATTTAATTACCACAAATCACCCAATTTCCCCATATTTCAGCTTTAATTATTAAGTTAATTAGAAAATCACCGTGTTTTACCAAAAATCTCAAACTTCCTATGGGTGGTTTGGCATATGGGATTCCCATATAAGCATACGCACTCGTTGATGTGTCTCGTATCTTTTAAAATCGAAAAAAAAACAAGGAAAACTCAGACACATCTATATAATCATTTCCACTTGAGGTGGTAGAGAACTCAATTTTTCTCAAATAAAAACTTCAAAATTGCATGCTGGTGACATATGACATCTTCTCGTGGTTTCTTTATCATCATGATAAAATCTTTTGCTCTTGATTTTTCCCAAAGTATGTGTATTCATATCTTCGACTTTTGGATACACGTACAACCTATTTTTTTGCGTAAAAAGCCAGGTAGGTATCTTGTGTGCATTTTTGGGTTCTCAACTCTTGAAGCTGTAACCGTCACACGATGATAAATGCATGAGTGCTCATTATCTTTGCTACCAAATTCAGCCATGCAAAAGACCTGTTTCGTCCTAAGATCTTGAAAAAAATCGCAAAAAATATACGTAAAACAAGAGGGTTCATATTCACGGTGCATGCATAATGTATTCTTGAAGAAGAGAGAAAATTATCTTGTGTAGGTTTTTAAGAAATGAAAAAATGAGTGTTAAACTTGGTTTTAGAAATCTGAACCTCATTACCAGCCCTGAAATAATGTCATATTATGTTTGTCACAAAATCTGCGAGTAATTTTTAGATTCATTTTAAAGTATCAAAGTAAGTAACTATATATTATGCGCACCCATAACTTTTTCCAAATTAATCTTCACCATAATCAAAGTTAACCTGGTTGTTAAGTTGGAGTAAGAATGGATATTAAAGTGTCATACACAAACGATCTGCTAGAGGTTTTGACCATTTTAATAAGCCGTAATTTTCAACCATAGAAGATGTGAAATATGAACTTGAAACATTTTGGGTGTACTTTTTTGGACAGTTCAAGTTTTTTTCTTTGACATTAGGTGAAAACAACCATTTTCTTTTTAATTTGGTAATTTGCATATAAATATTTAATTTTAGCACTTGAAAGTTGAACTGTTAAGGCTTCGTATTTTAAGATTTTGAGATAAACTAATGCAGCATGACTCAACTGTGCTTCTGTGAATGAATGTTAAAGTTGAGGACAAGGTATTCCAGTGTTTCACGGTCTAGATTTGCATTTCTACACAAAATTTCATCTGATTCGATTATCAGTTTTCCTACTCATAATTCCCCACGCACACTCATCGAATATAAATGAAATGGAAGGAAGTAAAGTTGGTAATCTGATGGAGGGTCACAGCCCTCGATCCCCCCATCTCTAATACCTATGTGCATACGACAACAAGCTCAAAATTTGTTACATTTTTGTCGCTTTTACTTGGCAGGCACCCAAACGGTGATCAGACCGGATACTGGCAACTAACTACGCCCATCCTTGTGAAACTGAAAACCCGTTACATTTGAGAGAACCATGCTCTGTTCCGTCCCCGACGTTCATTATTCCTCGCAAATATAATATGCAGGTTGGGACTATGGAACGGAATTGTTTTGCATACCATGATTCATGATTAAAAGTGAGTTTCCAACAGCGAATCTCAACTTACCCCTTGAACACTCCCTAATCCTCTAATATTTACAACGAATCCTCCTCCAAGTTGCGTTCTCACTTGATCCACTAGGGAAAGAAGGATCACTACGAGGATCCTTACAGAATCCTCGAATGTCCATAGCAGTCTTCTTCGTTTGAAATTCATCATTATCACACGATTTCACTAGCAATTTCCAAATTGCTTTCACATTGTTTAGTTAGCCCCTCCAGAAAACTACACACTTTAGCAAATAAGGGATGACTAAATTATAAATTCACTTCATTTCTTAAAAATATGAATTTGTAATTTGTACACGATACAGGAGAGTCGCACTGAAACTGGTGCAGGTGGACTACCTGATTGCAAACCACATGGCTTTTTTCCAATAAAACGTTTCCACTCCGAAACAGATTTGAGTATTGCCTACTATTTACTATTTTGATAGTTTCATTTGGAAATTTTCAAAGTGAAATTTAGCACCCCATCCTGCGCTAGTTTTCTCCTTGCACACTTTTTTTTATGCAAATGTCTCTTCTTCGCTCCCACCTCATAAAGTGACAGCGCCGAGGCACCCTCCCAGACAGACCCAGCTGCAAATGAAAAGGAGGCACTCACCCACAGAGGAAATGGAGTTGCACACACTTTCTTGCAATCTTGAATTTACTCATTCAACCTCCGTCTTTGTTCTTTGCTCTGCAATGTGCAGACTGCTTACAAAAACACAAACTTAAGGATAATAAACACCTTCACACGTAACGTAACTCAAGCACGGTGTATGTACAACTTAAGTTATTACGCAGAATGTAATATTTATATACACAATTTCATCTCTTTTTGTTTGTTGTCCACCTGTAAACAATAATTGTGAATCTCTATTGCACACATACCTATTCACCATACGCGCTTTAGTGCCCTTTGAGAATACAAAAGCGTTTTCCTTTTCCTTTCTTCATTGAATTGAGCCTGGTGTGAGCAACCTTGCTTTCATCACCTCAACAAAATGAGTGATATCTTTCCTTATAAAATTGGATCCCACTTTAAGTGTTATTTTGTCACCTACAGCAAAGGATGTGTGCTCACAACATTCGACATTTACGTCGACGAGTACAGTTCGTGTCCCACTTCAACTCGGCATTATTGTCTATCTGTAGGACCAGTAGGACGTTTTTGCGTGGTACCAAAAAAAAAAACTGTCGCAAAAATGGAATGCTGAGTTCAGTAATTATTTTGATCCTGCTTGATGACTATTTAATACCAAAACAGCCAAAACTACCTAAACATGGTAAATATTTTCTACATTGCAATGCAGAGTGAAGGTGTGTCACTTTTTCCAACGGCTCGATGCGCCGCACTAACTTGCACTCCCAGGGAGAATGTGTCCACTTGCTTAGGTATTATATGCTACATGCTACATTTTATATTTATTATTTCAAGCAGATATCCACCATCATGATGACGATTACGGTGATCACTATGAGTCAACAATGCCAACACAACAAAACCCTGACTTCCCTCGAGTAGTGTGACAATGATGAAAGCTACATTTCAGTAGGATGAGTGTACAAACCCTTTCCCGATGTAACTTCCCTGTTCACCTGGAATGGAAAAGGGTTTATGCAAAACGTTGCACACTCCGACTCAATCTTTTAACCCTAACACAGTCGTATCCACTCACGGTATGAGAATTTTTATATGTTGCGATTGGGACGGAGGCAGGTGGAGATAAAAATGTGTGCAAGTTTCTCATTAAATATATATACCTATATTTTTTTCACTGTATATGGTATACATAAAAAAGGGGATGCATGATGTGCTACAATGGTATGGCTCATCCACCCGTTTCCGGTCCTCTAAAAATGTGCTCTCTCAAAGCAAAATGACACTCTATAGGCACACACCACACGATATATATTCAACGTAAGCTGAAAATGTACACTTTTTAAAACTAGGTAATAATAATAATACCATTAAGCAAGAAACGACGACTGACTACGGTACGACGTTTGTGTGAAATGCAGTAGTGCATCACAGGCTGCGATGAATTTTTGCTCGTAATCTGGTATTGGTGCTCTTCTTAAAAATATATATATAAGATGTGATATCTTTAAGCAATAAGAATCTCATTTTAGAAAAGTAACTCCTTCATAATACCTTCTCCCTATAGTTTCTTGTAGCTTGTTAATGAGTAAAATGACCAAGTGAATAAGATGGGGTAAAAATACATATACAGTAAAGCAGCACCTGAGAGCAACACTCAGCCAGCCTTAAAGCGGAAACACCGGGTCAGCGAAGCACGACCGAAAAAATACATAATTCCAAGTGGATGGAGATCGTCAACAAGTCGACATGGTACAGATACACATTGAAATGCAAAATAATATGCCTATGCCTATGCAATAATAATGTTGCACGATAGAATGGAAGGGTCTCAAAACTGTGCATGCTTTTGCTGCATAGTCACTCTTTCAAGATTCACTGGTTATTGCAATACCCCACATGCAGGTGTATAATAAAAATAATTAGACTTGAAGGGGTAACAAATCCATTGGAGGGGTGGTACAAGTCGCAAAATATTGTTGAATCAGTCACCTTAAACAAATTGTAGATGAGTTTGTCTGCATTGGAAAAGGTTTACATAGTCAAAATAAAATAGCAAAACTGACTTGTGAGTTCGTAGTAAGCATGACTATTACCATTGTATAGTTATCCAATCATGAAAAAATGTGGAGTAATGTTTTTGTACTACAATAATGGCATGGCATAGTTATTAACATTAAACTGTACACCACGTTAAAATCTGCGTAGTAATACCTATTGAAAAAGTGGATGATTCCGTGCTAGACCTTGCTCATAGATCGCTAATCCACTGTGTGCATGGTGTGCACATGGCTGTAATTCATTTTTCATTTTTGGGTAATAAATTGAAGTAAAAATTCGTGCCCTGATGTTAACATAGGTTCTCATAGGCTGAATCTACTATTAGCATTCCTCACTTACTTCATCGGTAAAATTGAATACTTCGTACACGATTATTATTATACCTATCCCCTAATTGAATCTTCATACCTGCTCCCACATGAATCAATAAATTATATCTGTCGGTATTCCTTCAAACTTTACTTTGCATACTGAAAGGGCTGACCCGACCCAGACTTTGAGATTCACATTTTTATATGCTCAATTCCCCCATATTCTATAATCCATACGTGTAGGTTGGGTTGGGTGTGATATAATTGTGATGGAACTGATGGAAGTATTATTAACGAATATTAGATTACATATTTACAAGTGCAGATCAGTGATACCAACATCGCAATCCCTTTAAAACATTAGCGTTTCACTGCCAGCAACATGACAGTAGCGACAGCAAAATTGTGTCCAAAACTGACTATCAAGATTATAAAAAAAACTGCATTACAACCATATGTAACAACAGCAGTTATGCGCACAATAGTAACGCTCAGTTTTTGATGGACAATCGTATCAGATCTTTGTACAAAAGGGGTGCAAGTATAGAACTACACGTCGGATAAGTCAAATATTATGTGGTCTGACTTGTAATATGTATATTCTGGGGGATTTTGTTGGGCACTAAAAATTGAGCTCAAGTGCACACTCTCTTTGCCAAGGGTATGAAACAATGGATTTCAGTGATTTCATAATGCTGAAAAATAGAGTAGATATATTGCATTACATCGTAAATCGTAATTTGAGCGAGGGTATACCACCTGTTGTAGCACATCCCACAACGCACTCAAATTATTTGTTAACTTCTCACAATTTTGGGGATGGGATACCTAAACATGCTTTTGCATAAAAAATCCTCAAAATTACTATTAGATGGGCTGGCTAAGCGTAGCTGACTTGTGCGATTTGTATTTTGTGCATTGGTCAGTTTGGTCTATTTTTATCCCTGTAATTAACTTGTTGCTTTAGGATAGATTACGAAACAGAAGTTTATTGGTAGAATGACTACACTTACGTCTGCTGTATTACGACTGTGATGAACTTGGTGATTTTTTACTCTAAATTGTGTGTAATAAGATATGTGCTATGAGAGTTGGGGTTTTTGTTATGTGTATTTATGATGTAAGATTTTGCTCTTGGCTGTAATGTAATCAGCCATGTAAATCTTTGCAAGTGAGCCATCTTCCTATTTCAGATGCGTGATTAATCTTACAATTAACGCGTTCATGAAGTTAGTGGGGTTGATTGCACGATTAATTGCATGGATTGCAATTCGTTGGTTCGCCAAGACTTTTGTCCATTGTTCATGAACTTGGCCAATATATAGTACAAAAAAAAACGCAAAAACGAGTCCTGGAAGTGTCACTACCCCTATCTCATATTTGTTTTAAAATGTTTTTGCTTGACCCGTAAACTTCTAAAATGACCTACTTTGAACAATAGCAAAATAGTAACAGGGACGTGATAAATAAGAGATAACATGTATAATATGGAATTTCATTCAAAAGTATGTACATTTATTTGCGGTGAGGAGCCGCGAGTACAACGCGAATTTATACGACTGAGCTGAACTGACCAGTACGGAATAAGCAGGGTATAACTTCCTGGACTTATTTTGATGTAGTATATTATGTGTTCTCTGAACTTGTAATGGACTTTCCGTTACTTCAAGCTGAACGAGCCAAATCCTGGAACATCAAACTCATAAATTAATACGTAAATTATATGTTTTCTCGTGGGACGTCAAGGACGCTGTGCTGGAAATGATGAAATTACTCAGTCAGTAGCTCAACCGTTACATCTAGAGACTAAAATAAATCTCCGTGATTCCACATTTTATGATTTGTGCATGCGCGTCATCATGGTGTGCCGTTGTACCACCATATCATGGTAATCATATCGTTTTTCAGTCAGAATTAGAATATAAAAATAGTAAAAACAAGGAAAATTTACATGAAATGAAATGCACATTCAACTTGATACAATGTGTGTACGTATTTACACAAACCAAAACGAGCACTGGGCACTGGGCAGCTGGGCACTGGGATGTACCAAGTGCCACTTTCTTGTCCCCTCTGATTTACACTACAGGTCTTGGTTTTTCCAATCCATTGAAGGCTTTTAAATACTTCAGTCGAAAATTAGCGAAACTTGTCATTTCATAAGAATCCGGTGCCGTGGGCAAAAAATTGTCTCACAGGAAATGACCGATTACTCAAGTACGTGACAATGCTAGTGATTATCGTGCTCACCGTGTGGATCCGACCAAATTATGAAAAATAAAACGACTTCAAGGAGAAGACACTCTGGAAGTATAAACTATAGAGTTGATTTTGCGTGTGACTTTAAATCTATTTCAGTGGAAAATTTTGATGAGTCAACATGTTTACTTACAAGTGGCATTTGACATTAGAATACGCAACACAATTCATATATAGTCACATCATCATCCTAGTTAAAATTTGCACGGCATATTTGGGGATGCTCATAATATTCACAATGGTTAGCATGAAGAGCCGAAAGGATCATGTACTTTCGAAGGACACTACTTACGATTAGACATATATTTTATATTGTCGCAGTCTGAAAAAAATATAAAAATGTAACACCCCGTCATAAAAAAACATCCATTAAACAGCAACTGACTGGATGTTTTTCTGACAATTCCAATTCTATTCTTTGGAAACCTCCAAGTTGAGTTGGGATTTGACATTGGACTCAGTGATTATTGCAAATTGGCATGAATCTAATTCGTCACAAATCAAGGTCATAATTTGCATGTGGACTGAATTAGGTAGGACGTAATACTTGTGGTGAGTTAAAATCCCCCAAAATATACACAAGCTTTAACTAATTTTGAGATTCGGATTGTGCGATTTTTACACTTTTTGTTCGACGAGTATACCTACGTATTATTATAATCCTGACTCCTGACAGTCCTGACCTATACATCGAGCTTGAGAGATACGCATTTTTGCGGTGATGAGGCGTGCGAGAAAGAGAAAAAATTAGGGAAGAAGCTGATTGCCTAAAAATACTAAATTAACTACTCTTGCCTTTTGTGTAAATCACGGATATTTAATTAAATGAAAACGAAACTTCCCAAATAGTGAAAAAAACGAAAGTGATGATTAAGGAGCAGAACGTCCCAGCAGGATACTTACGAAAAAAAAGTTGGAGATAGGCTATATTATGCAGTTTCCGATTGACTTCCCTTAACGCACAAATTGAAAAAAGTGTGTGATAAAATGTAACGTAGAATTTCGTATTTGCATGAATACGAGCAAATATTCAAAAGAGATTTTAGGCAATACACAAGATACGAAAGGATCTATGAAAGCATGTTTGTTTACGCTCTAGTTTTATTACAAAATGCGGAATTAGACAGATTTATGGGCTATCACATCACTGTCTCTCGGAACTTTACGAAATGTGAGGAATTCACGGAGCCCAAGCGAGAATAATATGCAATTTCCTCCTTAGGGAAAACAGACAACCGTCTTACATGAAAAATGCAAGTGCAATTGTATCCCATATCATGATATTCATGATATCATCCCATCCCATCACGTGAATAAATGAATTATGTCGACTCCCTGCAAAATTACTAATTTGCATAAATGTTCTTACGAAAGTGTATATATTTATATGTTTAGCTGACAAATGTTCGCCAAGTTAAGTTATATAATTTTTCAAGTTTTGTTGACTTAAACTGTCATTGTATCCAAATGAAGAAATATTACGGTTGCTCTCGAAAACCATTCGTTTGAGCTTTGGACATTACAGCACGTGTATATCACATTACAATAACATACTTTACATTTTACAACACCAAAAATGCATGCTACCAGAATGGCGATACAGTGCACCACCCACGATAGTCTTGTAATGTTCGTCAAATTGTCAAATACTAAAAACAAATCTCAGGAAGTGCAGATTCGCAAGAATAATTATATTTAAAAATTGCATGCAATGCATCTCTAAGGAAAGGATTTTCGAGTGGGATTTTCGTTAGGTCTCGTAGTCTCGTCTGAACTAGTACTAGACACTAGAAAACCAAACATTGCAAAGGATATTAAGATAACAACTGCAGTTGTTAATTACCCGTACCTCAATTGCATTTCGCAAATGTACTTGTTTCCGTTTTCCAATCCAAGCAAGACTCTGTCTGATGTGATGCCAGTGATAATATATTATTCAACTCCTCAGTCAGTAACTCAAGAATGAAACAATGATTAAAAACGTATATGATGATTTGTGAATTATTTAAGGTGTTAACGATAAATGATGGAGGGGCATGCAGAATGCAGATATGCATTGCGATACGAAACTGCACGGCATTGTGCACAGTGAGATGCAAAGGGAAACTGTACTTTTTATCTATTGTTTCATCATATCATGAAGAGTGATTCCGTTGAAGTTCCTTTTTCATTGTTATGCAGAGTTTCCTTCAAAATGAAACTACAAAAAAACAGGATACCTTTTCAGATATTCAAACAAAATGTTACCGACGGGTGTGCGTGCACCAGTGCACCACTACCACTGCGCACTTTAATTAGTTGTGTTCAGGTGGAACGCTGGAAATTGAAGCGTTGTAGACTATTGTACAGGTTTGCGTATTATTAACGTTCAACCCACAAACTTGAGGTCGAAGTGGTTGTCATTTGATCTTGATCATGTTTAAGGAAGCTAGGAAGGGAAACAGATTAATTTTACTATCCTATACATCATCATCATAATACATTTCAGAAACTGGCTTAAAAAAAGAGAATATCGCGACAACAGACTGTGAGTTAACAAGTGAACAGCGATTTGGCTATAATTGAATGTTCATTATATTGGAGGTTTTACGTCAATTCCGTTGCATGCTGTGCTGTATGAATATGAATAATATGGATGAATATTATTGCAAACTTGCAAAGTTAACCCTTTCTTTTTCGTATTAATCTTATTAAGTATCAATGTATGATTGATGCAATGCATGATATTCACTTTGTTTGCAGCTTGAAGGAGTACGACATGCGAAAAATGACTCCATCGGCTCGGCAGCATTGTGGATATATGTGTATATACTATATACTATACCAGTATTGTCTGCAAAAAGACGTGGTTTCTTCCGGTGTATTGGCGAATGCGGTAGAATGATTTATTACTACATGAAGTCAACATGACTTAAAGATGCGAATCTTGGTTGACTATTTATATACGGAGTACTTTTAACAGATTTTAGATAAATGTTTTGGTTTTTACAGTCATTTTAACGAAGTTTTAATTATCATTATTGTAAGCAGGAATAAATAAATTGATATGCATAATGAGCATCACACAACAGCGAAAGATATGAATCAGTGATTCAATGATCAAGTTTTGTATAGTAATTATTGTACCCACCCAGTTGTTCTTCGATGCTAATATAATACCTATGCGTTTGCTGACTTACTAATTACTCTTTACTCCTAAATTGTTTATTGTGAAACCTGAAACGAACTATTGTAGCAATAAATCATGATCGCATGATGATTTGTGCAAGCAATCGTCCAGTTTGTTATTATTATTTATTAAATACCTATATATTTACCTACCTATTTAACTGTTTCGCTAGTAAGCAAGCAGTTTTTGCTGCGAGATACGATGATTTTTTAGACTAAAAGTGCTTAGAGTTAGAGGGTTTAGCAAGATTCACTTGTGCATCATAAATAAACTGACGAGTAGATTTGGAAGCGATATAGAATGAAGTTACGATAAATGATCCGTTTTTATTTATCAATTCATCCTAATTTCAAACAGAAAAATTATACCACAATACCATGCTTTCACAGTTCTAAATCTAAATTTGTACAAAAGAGTTAACTGTAACAATAAATTAGTCAAAGCATAATGACTCTTTGACTCTTCTCTGCTAGCGAGATACAATATTATATGAACTGGTGTATATTAACAAATTGCAACGTCTTTACTTCTAGCTAAGATTACTTATCCGAAGATTTGTCATCTTTCATTTGAGGAGGTGTTGAGTCACCTTCTCCGGGTGGAGGAGGTACATTAGATGCTTTAGTGAGCGACACAACAGCAGACCCCGGTGGAGGGCGGCTCATGTCCACATTCATATCCCAACCCTTCAATAATTCAACCAAACTTATCAAGGAATATTCTGCTTTATAGCTAGAACAATGATTTTTAGTGATGCTTTGGTACCGGCTCCATCCACTGTTGCTCTTCATAAGCTGAGTGATCCTCATGGTAGTAGGGAGGAGGAGGATGATTAAAATACTCCGGATTAGGCATGTATTCCGGACCGGGTGGAGGTGCAAACCTGTAAAGCAGTAAATTATAAAGAAATTCAAACATATTTAAGCCTAATTAAAGTAATATGATTTTGAAGAAGGTCCTTACGGTGGTGGCGGAACGCTCGTATCAAATGGTGGAGGGGCAAATGGTGGCGGTACATGAGGTGGAGGAGGCATATCAAAATTTTTCCGACTATATTCCCTTCTATCTGCTGTCATAACCTAGTCAAATTGTTGTCAATCAAAATCTCCTCACAATTCTTAATTCAAATTAAATCATAAACCAGAACAATAGTGATAAATCTAATAAAATACCTGTATGGTATTTTCCTTTGGTTCTTCTCGTCTGCGCATTTCATCCTTTCTCATTGGGTTCATCCCGAACTTCTTTGGAAATATTATCGTTGCATTTCCGCTTCCAGCATACTTAGAATTGTCGTTGTTAATCTGTACAGCTATAATTCCACGTGAATCAGGCTGCAAAACCAAATCGTAAAAATATTCAGGGCTTAAAATATTTTCACAGACTGTACTCGTAATACATCTGCACATTACTGTGCTTAGTTTTTATTCTCAAACCTTTCCAGGTGGGTTTTGAGATCCAGGTCCTGGTCCACTCGAGCCAGTTTCAAAACGCATTCTTTTTTGACGGTCGCAGTACGCTCGCCAAGTGTCTTCAGTGAATCCATAATTGAAATAATCTGTAATATCTGCACCAGGTTTCCGCCACGGTTTGTCTTCGACGGAATCAACATTGAAGTCTAATGCAGGAACCCCATTAATTGTTCCAGGTAATTCGAAGTCTTCTACTGAAAATTTTCCCTGGACAAATAATCAAACCATACAGTTAAAATTAGACTGGTTACTTTATAAGATATTTTATAAATGCTTATCACGAATACATGCTAGTGCTAGATAATAGACTAGAAACTCAAATAAGGAAATATTATCCTGTTATTAATGGTTAATACCTTCTTGTCAGGCGGTGGACCAGATCTTTTAGCAGGTGCAGGACCAAACGGACTTTGTGTCGTTGCCTTAATTTCTCCGATAGTTACTTGAACCCCATCATCATCATCGTCATCAGAGTCTTCATCTTCCTCGTCCTCATCATCATCCTCATCGTCCTGATAGCAAAACAAGTTTACAAGAACAACAATGAATTTTAAACTTCACAAAATGTTTCAAGTGCACAATTCCCAAGCCAGAACGTTCTCATTCTCACTCACATCACCACCGCCACCACCTTCCCCGACTAAATCCTTTCGAAGTCCACCCTCCGCGTTTGAGTCTTCCCCGTCCCCTTCTTTATCCTCCAGTGGAGGTCCTTCGGCTCCGAAACTGTCGGCTTCATTACCAAGCTGAGACTCGTCCTCATACTCCTGCGACGCTTGCTCCCGTTTTAAATTTGCAATTGTATCACTTTCGCCATACAACCACTCATCTTCCTCCCTGACGTCGTCCGCCATCCCCACAAATCCTTCCTCCGCAAATCCCACAATACAAAATCCACAACGTTAAAAATTCAAATTGGTGATAAAAGTACTACAATACAATTTGCAATTGTTAAATTGGTGCCTTACTCCTGAGTCTAACAACAGCGAAACAATACAAAAACTAACAGATGTGTTCAAAGGTTTCAAAATAGAGATAATATACAATATACTCTATTATTACGAAAAATACACAAAACAATGACAATTCACTCCAACTCCAATTCTCTATCCAATTCTCCAAGTAAAGCAGACTTGATGGATGAATGGATGATGCACAAACAATTGCACAGTCAGCCGCATCTCAAAAACATTTACGTTTGATTTGATGATGTAGGTTGTCCATAAAATTCAAGCCGTCCGCTGCTCCTCTCCACTTCTCACTCTCGCCGCAATGCAAATGTAATCCCCCTCACAACTTTGTTCAGCCAGCTCGGGAGAGAGACAGAGCTGAGGAGAGCGTCTCCGGTGGCATTCACTCGGATCGCATCCCCTGGCCCCTGTTTACTTGCGCCAAAGCAAATCTCATTTTGGTGGGCTCCTCATCCATATTGCAGGATACAAAATAAAAAGGAAAACAAAATACATGGCAAATACTTTCCAAATACCTAAATATTATGTCCAATGTCCAATCCCTGCCTCTACGGCTGTACGAAGGATCGAGCCAAACAAAACCTCACGCACATTTTCTAAGGAAAAAGGAACCTAGAGTTGGAGGTGGAGGAGGCTCCTCGTTGGACTCGAGTCCTGTAGCTCTGTTCTGTCACATGAATGAGTTCCGGATCCCGGATCTGCTTATCTCACTGCACTACTGCTCCATTGGTGGTCCATGGTCTCATCAAGTATTTAAAAAAAAGCCAACATGAACATGACATTTGTGTTGGACGTGATAGCTTAGGAGGAGGACCACTTTGACTTTGAATTGAAGTTATAAAAAGCTCAAATTGGTGTGCCTAGTGCCTACTAAAATCCAATGTCTGATTTGATTTTAGTTTTTAACGGGTTTAAATTTTAAAGCGTTGATTACAGATTTGTTTTATTGGTAGTGAGTGCCTTTCGTAAGGTCTACGAGGTCAATAAGACATGTAAGTAATTTGCACAAAATTATTATTATGAACTAGTTTTGCTACCTTTTCTAATTTGGACAGAGAATTTCAAGCGGAATTGTTCTTATAAACCAATCTTCGGGACCAGTGAATGAGACGTACTGTTGGAACAACCCTGTGAGTTGAAGGTTGCAAGTTGCAATGCAATAAAGTTACCTTCCTCCCTCTCCTCCGTTCTGGGCCAATTTTTTATTAGACGTGTAACATACATGCTTGATTTGGTTTCAGACAATAATAGAAAGAAACTGCTTATTATTTTAAAGCAGCAGGTTGCTACATGCAGTTTTAAAGCAGTAAGTGCATGTAAAGTAAATCGTGTAGTTATATAAAGTGTTTGGAACGGTTGTCCCCCTCCTGTAAAATGGTGTGCGATGAACACTTGGAATTACTTTGTACAGCAATGTAAACCTGGTTGCAAAACTGGTTACAATGAATTTCTGGAACAATGTAAAAGTAGGATACGGAAAGAACGATCGAACATTTATCAGAAGTAGATTTGTAATTAGCTGAATCAGTAATCAGTTCTCATATTGGTAAACGGTATATAAGGTTTTGCTTGCTATACTGTTGACTGTCTCTGAATCTGAATACTGACATGATTATTATAAAACATGCGCTTGCGAATGACAGAGAAGAGTCAAATAATGTACATTGTAACAGTTCACCTTTAGTCTGACAATATTTATTTATATTGATATCTTGAGCAGATTTATCACACGTTAATAAATCTGAAGATGATATGGGTTACAGAGAACTAAGTATAAAAGGAAGGGGTGCAGGCTGCAGCAATAGTGACAATCCAAATATTATTTAAGGACTTGATGTTACAAAAACAAATGGCGAAATGAATGGCTCTGGAATGAAGGGTTTCGTGTTGGTGAATGTAGCCCACCGAATACGGGTTATAAATATGTACTAATCAATTCTCCCTGAATTTGTTTATAGTTCTGAAAATTTGCGTTCTGCCATGTCGCCGACTCCTTCCCCATCCCCAGGAATTTTAAATGACGTAAACGATCGTGAGAGCAGGGAGCAGTCAAACAGGAAAACTGTAGAAGAGATAAACAAGGATATTCGTGTGGCAGCTATGAGTGTCTGCGCTACAAGCACTCACTCCGAACTTGATTACGGTAAATTTTTAATACGAGTCAACAAGTGGTTCTTTCGGAAAGCATAATGACCAATGCCAATGGTTTTACTAACAATCATTTTTAATATCAAGACTTTCCCAGAAAATCGTTACTGTATTTGGGGTTAAACCTCAAAACTGCGAATAACTAGTCTACCAAGCGGAATAACCTAGCTCGCTGCCCAATCTTAATAAATCGAGCTAATGATCTTAACCGAGCAAACATTCCTGAACACGAACACAGCCGAACACCAACCAATCTGGTGGAACAAAGACTAATCGGACACTCCTAATACATTAGAACCAGTAGTTCACCCCAGTAAAACACTCACAACCAATCTTATAGTACACTCCAATCAAACCTGTAGAACACCCCCCACCAACCAGTGAAACACCTTCACCCCCATCAAAAGATTGCTCGGAATTAGATCAATTAGATTCACAATGGACGTTTGTGTACTGATTGTCTACTGTTACGCGTTATACCTGTCATTTGCCCCTGTAGATAAAAGCCCTTTAAAAAAAATTAAAACTACTACTATCAACTATGACTGCAATCTGCTTTCCCTTTTGCAATTTTGTAATTTAAGGGCAGAAACCANGCTGTGCCCACTCATGTAAGGCATCGTGTCACGAGAGGAACCAAACGGTCTCCTTCAGATTGTGATTCCCTTATTACCATCATCCTTGCAGAAACCAAAGAACGCCCTGCCCTGACTTATCACCAGTATGTTTAGTTATATTTGCTATGTTATGTGTAAACGCGTCTTTATTCCAAACTCGAAACTGATAATGGATCACTTGTTTCACTCTAGGTTTGAAAACTATTTCGGAAGAGAAAGATAAAGGGGAGAATATTGCATTGGATCCTACCTCCACTGTCGTTTCGCCAACACGCTCTAACAACGACAGCGAAGTCTCGGCTACAAGTTCCCACAAGGAAAATGCTGCACCCCGAAAGAAAGTAAACTCTCAGAGGAACCTGACTACTATGACGTATTCCTCAAAGAAACGTCGAAAAAGACAAAATGGCAAGCCAAATGAAGCAGTTACTATATCCGGAAGCAAACGAGGGCGAAGGCCAAGTACCTGTAGCAGCACCACCAGTGAAATAAAAGTTCAGCCTGAAGTAAAACAGGAACATTCCAGCGACAGTGAATCTAGTGAAGACACTAGCAGCGAAGATAGCGACTCAGATGAAGAAGACGTTTATGTAGTAGAAAGAATAGACGGGAAACAAGTTATAGATGGGACCACATACTACTACATCAAATGGAAAGGGTGGAACGAGTAAGTTGATTAAATTCAGATGTAATTCATAGGAGGTCTCGCGTAGGAGTAGGGAGTGGTTAGGCGCTTAGCTTAGCATAAAGTTATGCCAGGAAACAGCAAAAACAATTACACTAGAGCTAGGTATCCAAAAATGAACACTGAACTACGGCATTAAGTGCATGTTTCTGCAGCAGATTTTGACATTTAAGCTTGAATTTTCTGGCAAGATAGTCTATGTATATAATATAATGGATTGTCAAAATAGCCAAAAAATGAATCATTCATAATGGATTGTCTCAACTCAATCGAGGATCACGTAAACACTACTAAAAGTGTCAGTGGCACGCAGCATATGACATCGAGCGAATATAATTCCGCCTCTAATATTCTGTGTCTATCATAATAGCATTATCATTTATGACCCTTTCATTTGATAGACTTCCTAACTTTTACGGTTCAATTCAATCCGTCTTTATTAACGTGTTAATAAGCATCATTTACAAATGTAAGTAACGGTCTTGTGACGCCTCCTTCAATTGCCACAAAGCTAGCTTTGGGAGTTTGCGCGAACACAATCCCGTCGTCGGCGTCAGTCTGTCTGTGATTGGGTTAGGTAAGGTTCGACTGTATTTAAGTGTTAAGCAAACTCAGCTCCCATTTGTAACACTGAAAAGGCATAATCCACGGCTAAGTTCACTCACTGCATGCCGTTAACTCCCAGGGTTGTACAGTTGTACTATATGTCGATTGGAAGCTACAAACCTCAGGAACAATATGCCGTTGAAGTTGGGTTGCGGCAACCCTCCAGGGTGATGTTATAGGGGACCCAACCGGGTCAATAGATGGCTTACATTACAAACTGCGTTGTTCATACATAGCACGATTAGGTCACTGCATAACAACATGGTATATTATGAGAAAAGCGCCAGGCCGAGTTTGGGGATTAAAATTTTGATATCTATAGCTAAAAGTCAGTAGTGTCCAAAACCGTTGAAATTATCTAAATACCCTATAGGGTCTCATGTTTCGTCGGGTCGAACTTCATTTAATGCAGCCAAACGCATTGAAATCTTGGACCCTACAGGGCCACGGCTGTTTCTTTGCGGGTATGCATTTCCGCAAACTAATTTCAACGATTTTAGACACTATATAACCATCAGCTATAGATATCAAGACCCCAAACTCGTCCGGGCGCTTTCCTCATAATATACCTAAGTAACTAGTGACTTATGCCTATGAAAATACTCTAAACAGTAGCCTCACTGAAGAAATTCGGATAAGGTCCTGCCCAAGAGTTTTCCATAGATTCCTTAAGGGCTTGCATTCAGATAACAACACTAGAAAAATTGATTGGCAATTTAATGCTTTGTGTGGCCTTAAATCAGTACTTTTTCTTAACCATATTATAGAGGCATTAATTAG
>JAANSN010001914.1:0-28334 GCA_036850665.1 Dicranocentrus wangi | reverse complement strand
TGTCTATACTTTTTGGATTGTCCTAATACCAAGCTAGACTTGGAATGGTGACCCCCGGAGTCGGAAAGGCTTCTGGTGAACGGGTGCGTTTGGTATTTCAGCCATTTTAACTTGTAGTCCCAAATGGGCATGTCGCGAACGGATTGAATAGACACTAAAGATTGGGAGTTTGCAGCGTTGGACCTAGACGCCTTCCTCGGCAGGGGAAGTACCAACTCCTTTGGAGGTTTCCGCAGCAGTTTGTGAAGGGATACACTGAATAAGATTCTTAGGTAATGGAGTTGTCCCAAGATTTCAAGTTCAACGGGATTCAGCTGCGCGTGCTGGAGACTCCTCAGTGAGATTCCTTGTAAAGCTGGGTAGCTGCAATAGTGGATTGGAATGGATTCCAGGAAAATGGATGTTTGCGAGGAGGTCACTCCGTTTCGTAGACTAGCGTCATGGCACAAAGGGATACTTGATGAGGATGGACTTGCGATAAAGTCTAGACTGAGGTGAGGGCGCAAATTTTTTGTGTGATGTGGAGAATGCCTCAAAGGATTTCGCATACAGACCCCCATGTTAATTGATTTGAAACTCTCGTCGAAAAAAGTGTAATTGTATGTTTTCCAAAATTCGTTGAACGCCGCTAATTGGCTAACTTTTGGGGAATTGTCACCTCGCAGGATACCTTTCTTCCGTGACAGGCTAACTAGAGAGAGACGTAGTAAACATTTGGACCTCAAAATAAAGCTCGCCATTAAATAGGTCTGTCTGCTTAAGTTTTCGTGCAAAGGGAAAAGGAGAAAATTTGTGATGACGAACGTCAAACATGAAACAGGTCAAATGACAGCATACCTTTTTTATCGTCTAACCAGATGCCACCCAAAAATATACCCCGCCTTTCTAGGCGCGTTCTCGAACGTCTTGCCATATTACTCAGGGCATAAAATATCATGGGAAGTTGCTGAATTGCATTAGATGCTGCAGTAACGTCGTCGTCGTTTTTGAAATGAAATACGTCATACTCTGTGCAGAACGGTTTCATCCTAACAGGTGGTATTTGGCCCTCTTGTTTCAGACGTCACTCCGATTATCTTCTTTTTCCCTTTCTGTGGACAGCCTAGCAAGCACACTCGCGATACTGCTTGCACAGTCATATATTCAAATATTCAGTATACATTTATACATATGCATATGTTAATCTATTTTACAAAAACCGAAACTAGTAATTTATTTAATAATGCCTTTTGTAATTTTACTTACCTTACCACATGTAACCACAATTACCAAACAATTACACGATGCTTGAATTGAAAAAACGACTCTTCATAGTCTTGTGACTTCTTGACTGAGAATTTTCATGACAACTTTCATTCCAGCTTCCAGCTATCCCTTTTCTATTGAGAACTCCGAAACCAACCGGGCAACCCGAAGAAAGATGAATAAACGGGTTGTTCCCAGGGATCACAAAGAAAGCGAGGTTGGATCGGTCCATCTTAGTGCACATCTTGGGGTTAACCATTTGCAGAGTCTACACAGCAGGACAGACAGAGCTACAATCGATAAGGAGTGTCGACTGTTGACACTTTCTATACATGTGTACTGCGGTTTTATTGGTCCAACATTGACATTGTTATTAGTTGGATCCGCATTGGACTAGGGGACTAACACATCGCTTTGACGGTGCAAAATACATATATGTTATTTCTCCATTCATTGGAAATAATTTGCATAGTGGCAATGGCTGTGGTGTTTATCAACTGGTGTGGTCTCTTGGTTTTGAGAATGTCCTGTTCCTCTACTGTCATCAAAACCTAAACGCTTATTTGTTCTCGCAATGACGTAAATACAATGATTAAATATACTAATGTCTGTAGTACACTATCAGTCAAACCCCACCCGCTTATAATTATAAGCACATAGATTAGATAAGAAAGACGGCCACACATCCATGAATCACGTATTCCAATGACTACTCTGCTAATTATTGTTTCACAAACCTATACAAGGTAATTATAATGAAAACGTGTAATATAGTACACGTATGCACGGGCATGTATGTATACATTATGATGAGTAGTGTTAATCGTTCGATTAGTAATGCGGGGGAGCAGTCACATTTCAATCCCGGAGTTCCACTTAGCTTGTGACTATAATTTTTTGTACTGTCATTGCTCCTGTGTGTTAACATTTTCTTAATTTTTAAATTCTGTAAAACTGTTGAAGTAAAAACGCCAGTTGTGACTTGAAATATGGCATTTACACAACCCCCTCATCCTCATCATCAGCATCAACAACACAACCCTCAAATTTTGGCATGGTTCGCCGCAGTAGACCAAGATCGGTCGGGAAGAATTAGTGCACAGGAGCTTCAAAGCGCATTGATGAGCAGTAACGGAAAGAGATTTTCGGATACGGCCTGTCGACTTATGATTGGTAAGGCATCAATATGACAGTCAATTAACGAACGCAACGTAATGAAATGAAAATTATAGCGAACACTCCATTTCGTGTCCTTTTTTAACTTTTTTTACAAGGTATGTATGACGGAGGATCTGGCTCAATTGATATAAACGGGTTTGCCCACCTGTATGGTTATGTTAATCAGTGGGTCGACACTTTTCGGAGGTTTGATACAAACGGGTCCGGTTTCATTGACCAACATGAGCTTTCACAAGCGTTTAAAACGATGGGATACAACTTTTCACCCGTTTTTGTAGATTCCATCGTGAAAAGGTAAAATGTCTACAAGCCTTAATTAAATTACCACAGTGTGTCAAATTTGACACCCCACATGTCACTCGCATGAAGATGAAACTGACAAATTCATAACTCGCTAAATTAACTAACACTTTTTTATTTTCCTCAGATTGGGACGAAGCATGTATGGCTCAGGACTGGCAGCAGATGAATTCATTTTGTCTTGTATATTTATTCACAATCTTACATCCAACTTTCGACAAAAGGATACAAATCTGCAAGGCGTTATTACAATTTCCTATGAGGACTTTCTCAGTATGTGTATCAACACTTTGGCCATGACGGCATGACCCGGGTGCGACTGGATGGTGACACTTTTGCAGTTTCTAATTGATTTCCATACATGACTTACTTAATATTACGAATACAACAGTAAAAGATGTAAAACGATAAATAACAGTGCACATTTGCTTTAAGTTTTGTTCATGGAAGTATTTGGTTTTGTTGGTGGTTCCATACATTCATTTAACACAATTGCCACTTGGTTTTTTAATTACAATACTTTTCCACACAAAAAAAACGAAAAAGAAAAATAGCTTTTTTGTAAGGATTCCTCCCTACTTCATTGTGTAGTATGTAGTAAAGTATGTATTGTATTTTGAAGTTGGAGTTTCAGTATACTTCATTGCGGTATATAAAGAATACCTCAAATTGAAACTGGCTGAAAGAATAAAACTTTTCTCTATCAAAAAGAAGTCGTTGTCGTCTCCAACTCACTTGTAACAAAGCGAACAAAGACGTATAAACAATTAATTAGTGATGATTGATGTGATGAATAACATCAGTTCATAGGTAGGTAATCGTATACAAAATGCAAGTTTTTACACGGTTCAGCTCACAGTGAGGTGCAAACCATGTCCGTTAATACATAATAATATCTATATTCCAACTACCAAGTAAAGACCAGCCGCAATCTATAAAACTTATCGGTACACAAGTAAACAAGCATAAATAATGAAAACAAACTAAATAATCCTCCGCAAATTTACATATTGGCATCTCTTAATCATCCGCATATTTACAACCTAAATGGCGGAAGGAGATAAAGAACTAAAAAGGGTACTCTCATGTTGCCCCATCGGATCGTAACTCACCCGATGGAGATGAGATCATTACTGCTGTAGCCAGTAAACGGAGCTGAGGATGATGTTGCCACTGCTGCTGCGATGTGGTGATGCTCATTCGATTGTTGAATGTGATGATGATGGTGATGATGAGAGTATGCACTGGTCATGTCGGCGACAAAGGATTCATTATCTCCAGAATTTGTAGGTACGAGACTCTCCATGTGATGGGCTACTGTTGACTGTGCATTCGAAAGATTTTCCAAGTTTAGCCCCGTCAAAACCCCAGAATTTTGCAAAGACAGCTTGTCAACCGGGTGGAGTGTATGATAGGGATGATGTTGGGATCCAGGTCGAGTGCTGATTACGGAGGTGTGAAGCGTGTCAAGACGGGTGCATTTTAGAGAAGATTCCCTAAGATTTATCTCGGGGTTTTCTGAACAATTTCCTTTGCCACGAGCTCTGTTTGGACGAGAGTCCAGGTGGACACACTCTTTCGGTGGAGGAACATCCTCCCAAGTGCAACTTGAGATGCTCTCTCCGTCGTCGTCATCTTCATCTTCACTCCCTTCTAGACTTCCCCCTTGTTGGCTGCCTCCGCCCGTACTTCCGCCGAGGGGACGGTTGAAACCGAATGGCCAGGTCTAGAGTAAATATAGCGTTTCAACTGTAGTAATTCCTTCTTACTTTGTACAAATGTCGCATATTTATTTGGCTTTAAGTCCGCCGAGGGGACGGTTGAAACCGAATGGCCAGGTCTAGAGTAAATATAGCGTTTCAACTGTAGTAATTCCTTCTTACTTTGTACAAATGTCGCATATTTATTTGGCCTTAAAGCAAATTGAGTTTCAATAAAACTAACTCGGTTTGATTATTTACAAATTTTTATTATGAAAATAACAAAGTTCTCACGATAAGTCGTTCGTGTGATACATCTCATCATATTATCTTTGTTTTAATCCAGAGGGCCGTCTGAAGATCAGTATCACATCAAAAGAGAGAGAGAGAGTGATAAATAAAAATGCTGATGTGTGAGTTGTTTTACGACTTAAGACGGGAAATGAATGTACTGTTGTTTTAAGGGTAGCCAGTGGGAAGTCGGCATCCCTTGACTTTGTCCCCGTTCAAGTCGTTTAAGGCTCACACTTTTGTTATGATTTCTTGGACTGAAATCTTTGCGGCCGCAGACCCTTAGCCCATGTTACATTTTTATCAGAGTGCAGATCGCCAACATAACAAAATCACAGGTTATGTTTACATTTACAGCCAGCCAGCTATAGCTCTTTCCTTCCTATTCCTCCTCAAAAGAGTCACAATTTAGTAATTTCTGTTTACTTTGCCGTGGCTGCATTTTTAAGGGCTTATAACTCCTTAAATTTCCTTTCTAGTAAAACTACTTATTACATAAGGATCCCTCAGTCATTCATATCCCATGTGAAACCCAGAAATTCCGAAAAGTTCTGACCCTCACTCGAATGAAGTGGAGGGGCACTCTGAGACATTAGGATATTTCTTGCTTGACAGACGAGTCACACCAATTACCATTCTGAAATTGAAGCTATCAAAGTTGTTATTGTATGTTTGCCAGTGGCAGTGTGTCAAAACGCGACGTCCCTAGTCCCTGATATGATAAATCCATTTACCATAAAACACTCGTTTTTGTTTTGAAAAGATTAATGTATCATTGTTTTCCTTGAGAATTTGATCCCTTTGGAATTGTGCCACCTCGTCACCCTGCCCCGTCAGAAACTTGAAAGTTCTACCAAAGCCACACGAACGCGAACCTAATGAATAATATCAACAACCACACTAAATCCTTCAACACTTGTACGATCAACCGAAGAAATGTTGTTTTGAAAATGATTCTTTAACTTGCTGTCACAATCCCATTAATTGCATTTTAAAACTTCTTTTTTTACGAATGAATGTAGTCAGTAGAAGGAACTCCCAGGCTGCTTGAACTCTCAATCTCACTATAATAACTACATATATCCGAGTCGTGTTGTGTTGTATCCTAGTCCCCTTAAAATATCAACAGTCCATTAACCTCGTTACTGACCTCTCACTTCCTTTCGCATGCTATTTCATGGACCACCGAAAAACTATTCTTGGATGACTACTTAAAAAGTTGAGCTTCATGACAGCATTCTCTAATCTCTCGGATTTCAATGTTAGGGTGTAAAATAGTAGGCATATAAGAATGAGTGGTAATCATGCATCGACTGATTAATGAAGTTGTGGTTAATTGACAATTTTGGGATATTTGGGATGTGCGTGCGGGGACTGTCCCAACCTATATCTTTCAATTTGACAAGGCACATCCCTCCCTCTAGTTAAAAGTTATCGGCCATTTACGTTTTCCCCTTGTTTGGTTCTTGATGAGGTGTGAAGAGGGGTGAAAAATTGTGTCGACTTACCATGCTCATCGCAGGATGCAAGGAACTTTCCGACGATCCGAGAGACTCTTCCCTTAAGATTCCCTTTAGGTGGGCAATGTAAGAGGCTGCCAATCGGAGAGTGTCGAGCTTGCTCAACTTGGTGTCTGCAGGGACCCACGGCAAAGTGGTTTTAAGACGACAAAAAGCCCTGCAAATCGACAGAATTGAATGAAAGAAACGATTGAATTGACTAATACGTACACGTACAGGGCTACTGCAAGCTCTTCTTGAATGTTTATGTAAGTGTTATTTTCTATTCTATCCTGTCAAGAAACAAAAATTTGTACAACGAGCAGCTAGCAGAAAAAATAGCAGTAGCATATATATAGCATACTTCATCATCAATTCATCAGAAGTTTTTTTTTCGCATTTTTCGTTTGACAAAACTCACCTGCTCAGAACCCGCATTCTGGCTCTTTCTCGAGCATTGGCTGCATACCGCTGCTGTGGTTTATCCTTGTTTATTGAGAGAGATGAGCGAGAATGATTTTCATGGGAGCTCTTTTTTCGTCGAGGCATTATCCTTCCCCGCACACTGACGACGAGGCTACACAGCACAGATGAAGATCTTTAGGTTGTAAAAAAGGGATGAAATTTTTTTGTTAGTTTCACAAAGAGCAAGTGCGCTCCCTATTCAGAATCCAAGAAGCCTTTGGTGAACATCCGCTTGTCCAATTTATGACACTATTATATCTATTAAAGGATCAAATATACAATTCCGCAATTAAAGTTGGAACAACACAAACAAATCCGAGGAATGCAACTGCACTACTACTACTAGCTATACTTGATCGTTAAGAAAGGGAGCAGTTGCTACCAGCTTTTGTCTGCAAGCTGTCGATGATACACATATTATTACTTAATCTCCCCGCACGCCCTCCCCTTCCTCCAATACAAGTGTAAATATAGCAGTGAGAGAGAGGATAATAATTAACATCGTCACGTCGCTTTGCTTTCCTACAACAGAATCTAAAAATCCAGTTTCGTCGAACGAAACATACTGGCATTTTAGTTGTATTTTTAAGATTGTCGGAAGAATAAACACGATTGTAGGCTCTGTTTATACCGTGACGTTTTTATGATCACAACATCCAAAATCATTATTCATTTCATTTCTTTAGAATCGTATACTTCCAACTCAAATATATACGGACTGATTGTGAGTGAAGCACATTTTGGTAGCTGTTGATCTGCTATTATTATGGATTATGCCTTCGCTGATGACTCCATCCAAAGTCATGTACACTCCACGTTGTTCTTGAAATGTGATATTTGTGATTAGATCTATTGCAACTCAGGGTTTGCGATGATTTGTGTATTTGGTATGTGAAATCAATCTCATATCTCACACATCAGTCATGAACTAAAACGTATTGATTCGCGTGAAATGTGCTGGAACTACTACTTACAACGGAGAAACTACACAGTTTATTTAACGCGAATCATTTTTTTTACCTACTATCAACTATAGTGGTGCACATTAGTCCTATCAAATTCCATTCTACAGTATACTTACAATAAATTCACGTGAATTAAATAAATATAAGGAGAGAGTTTCTGATGATGAATAAATTGCACGGAGAATGAGCCGATATCGCTGAAATCGTGTGTCATAGTGCTCCTTCTATATACTAACTATAGCATGGTAAATAATTATTACAGGTAAATATTGGATGTCTTTGCAAAATGATTGATAGATTGAAAGGCAGTAGGGAGTACTTTAGAGTGAAACCCCTAATATTTTCTTTCTCCAAATCCAGCTATCAAATTTCCTGAGTTGCAGAATGAGCTGGACGAGGAGTATATACCAGCTTAAGCTACAGTAGTCAAATCAAATTATCGTATTGAGTTTTTGGAATGCTGCGTGTTCTAATCACTCAGGTACACGAGGCCTCGAGGCGTGCTCCTACACCTCACTCCCTTAGTCCCTTTGTAATAGTAAAGTAAAGTCACTGTGTAATATTTGCAAGAACGAGAGAATAAAATATTTTAATTTACCTGGTCGAAGAAATGAAAGAAATAAGTAATATCCAGTCTTCGCCCACTGCATGTGTAATTATAATCAACATTAACACATTGGTACACTCTGAGCTGCGTTGGTCATGGTCACCTACTTTCTGGGGCACACTGAGCGAGATTTGTAAACCGTAGGTTTTGACGAAAAGGAAGTTGTAGTTAATCAATCGCGTTATGAAATAATTGTAATAATACAAATACTAATTATCGAAAAGTAGGTAGCGTAATATTAAATATTTAGTTGTCTGGAACTTGTGGAAACCACCCCTGGGGCACTCTAAGAATTCTAAGACTGGAAAGTATCTCGTTGGTACACATTGATTGACGGCTGGCTGCTTTCGATGCTGACCTGACTGGTGAAAATGTGCCACTAAACTGATTAGCTATTGTGCAAGACGTTGTGGTTGTGGAGTTAATGGTTTGTGGGGGTGTACTCACAGCTTGATACTGTCTTTTAGTCAGAACTTTATGGGGACTCCATCACAAAATTGGAAATCGGAGAGATCACGTCTTTGTCTCCCAGAATGAGAAATAGCTAAGTTAGTGCATACGGAAGTTGCCGAGAGCTCCTTACATGCATATATATAATACATGTGAGTGTCTGTCTACTCACCCAAAGCCCACTTTACAGATCGTGTGCATAGGGCATAGGGAAAGGGAGATATAGAGGAGAATGCACATGCACAGTGCTACTAATAACTAACTAACTTTAGAATAGTCAAGGAAAGCAACCCTCTTCTCCGGGATGAAAATTGCTCGAATTGAACTCAAAGATTTCCTCAAGAATTTGTGATGGAATGGATCGGTAGGATAGGAGGAAGTGAGAGATGAAATGAGTGAATGGGTTTCAATGATGCTTGAAATGGTTCTGTGTGAATGGGACGAGAGATCTATTGCACTTTTTAGAAAAAGTAGGAGTGGGGACATACGCATGCAACGCAGACAGGTTGGGAAATGTCAGCAACTCCGAAAATGTATCATCATGGGCAAATAATATCACGAGCACGCTCAGAGTCGCTCAGCTCACCAACAATTATGACCGATATGGCGAGGCGTGGATGATCTAACAAAGAAACAGTTACGTAAACGCTCAATCGTCGGTCTTAGCCGAAGATTACGTATCCGTCCAGTAGATTCCAGTTTCTCTACTGTTAATTTTGTTTTCTTTCTTTCGGAATCCAATAATGCCCATACTAGATCAATGGTCTGAAGATGGGGAGGACAACCCCCAACTAGATTTGCATTGATGATTTCTTTAACCGAGCGTAGTATTTTGTTAATGGATTGGTTGGAAAGTCAGGTATATTTATGGAATGGGTAACATGTTATTCAGTCCATCATAGTGTACAACGAATCCCCTGTAAGGGACAAACGATTAACAAACAAACACGAAAACATTTTAATGTAAATTGTGCTTTACACTTGTCGAATTGTGTGTGGCTTCCACTTTTTCAGTAAAGGGTTCAAGTTTCTTAGGGTCGTTTTTTACTGTGCAAGTATTTGTAAGTTGTCAACGGTTTACAGGACACTTGTTTTCAATTGACCATAAAGTAACATGTCGAAAGCATGCCTCAGTTACATTTTGGGTACTATTTCACATTCCGCGTCTCAATGGTCTTCAAAGGAGAAATCACAAGGAGCTTTGATGCCGTAAAATAACTCGTTGTTCATTCACATAATACAAATGAATCAGAAATACTAATGGCAAAAATAAGATGACCACCTCCAAAACTGTCTATAATGTAGATAATACCGGTCGGGGTATTTTTAGTTTATTCTGAATTATGATTAACAATATTATATCTGACTGCAGCTAGATGCGAGTGTACAAAATGAGCAGGTTACATTTGATAAATGTACGAAATGTCATTGCATTCTGTAAAAATATTTGATTTAATATATAATCCAATTTCCACTAATTCATTCAAGAAATTCGTTAACTCATCATGTCATCACATCATATACGAGTATTATACTATATTATGCACGGTGGATCTGGGATTTGAATCTCCTTACTATAAGGCAAATTAAAATAGTATAGTAGTAGTTGATTTATAAATACCTCTACGTCCCTACGATTAATCTATCATGATCACATCGCTGTCATCACTTTCATCTCCTGGAGGTGGGGCAGGTGGGTTTTGCGGTCTGCCTCTGTAAAACGTCCGTGGAGGTGATGGTGAGTCACGTTCAGGTTCTGAATCATCTTGTTCCTCATCCTCATGGTCATCGTCTTCGTCTTCTTCTTCTTCGCCATACCGCATGTCCTCCTCGTCAAATTCTTCAGCTTCGCCCTCGTCGTCAGGTTCGCCATCTTCATGTTCGTCAGCATCATCCTCTTCGTCCTCAACTTCCTCGTGATCATCCTCCTCTTCATCCTCATCATCTTCTTCTTCAACCTCACCTACAGTATCTGTAGGATGTCGTTGACGTCGAACTTCGACTTGCACTTCTCTAGGATCGTGCACAGACAGAGTAGCGGTAGCTGTTTCATCTGCGCTCTGCTGACTGGCAGGAAGCTGATTGAGATCTTGGGTACTTTGGTTCTCGACATAGGTTATTGTCACACAAGCTAGGAATCCTGGAATCGAGCCTTCCCTGAGCAAATATCTATCAATGTCGTCACGAAAGTTGTCCAACACGGGCGATTCTAACAGTAGCATATCTCCATTTGCCGATTCCTGCAAAGCATTATAAACAATCGTCATATTTGCTAAAGCACTTCACGTTCAGTTAACCCCGGGAATTTTTTTTCATCTAAAAGTATACCTGAAATAATGAAAGTTTCGTTTGGAGTGTGAGCATAAATACTTGACAGACGTATTTGCACACTGGGTTCCCGAACCAGAGTGAAGTGGAATCCAAACAGTTTGTTAACGATGACCTGAAGCTGTTGAGTTTCAAAATCGTAGGCTTCTGTTAATATTTCGAGCTTCCTTTCAAGTGTCTTGTTGCGATCTTCTAGCTCATCTATCGTATATAGATTACAATATAGCAAACTTCAAATATTCTTAGATCAAAACAAGTACAATCGCCCCTCGGTCAAAAAGTGGAACTGCTATTTTTTTTAAAGTGCACTTACGTTGTTTTCCAGCTGAATCACTGGAACATGGAGCAGTTTGTAGTTCCCCAAGTTTTTCTTTTAGCTCTTCATTTTCTTTGACCGCCTCCCTTAGCCGGGATTCAAGAGACATGGCAGATGGATTGAGACCAAACGAAACTATCTTGATACCAGTGGTATTGTCATCCCCACTTCCCATTTGACTCAAATTGGCGAGCCGTGTCTCAGTCTCAACTTTCTCTCGTTTAAGCCTCTCCATCCTGTTTTCATTAAAAGCATTAAATATCAGGCAAATAATGAATTAACTGTAACACAAGTCTTGACTGCATTAACAAAGTAGAAGTAAAACCCTTACTCTTCTCTAATCTCGGAAATTAAAGATATTCGTTTTTCACACTCATTACAAGTCTTCGTACTAGGGGGATTCTCTTGAATCAATGCTTCATACTCAGCCACGGTGCTCTCTAATTGAGTGATTCTGTCTTGAAGCGGTTTTGAAATCATGCCCTCAAACTCCTGCTCGTACGACTCTTTCAACTCTTTCAAACCATCTCTATCCTAGTATCATATTAATATTCAAAATATATTGGAAATATTAGACGAACTTGAATGTTAATAAACTATAACATTATCTATATACACGATAACACTAAAATATCATTATCGTTGCTTACCTTTGTCACCAACACAAGACGTCTTGAAACCTTTTTGTTATCCAAAGACAATGCCTCCTTTTCACTCGTTACAGTTTTCAGTTGGTCATGTAACGCCGTCATGCCTGCCAAATGTTTCGCAATAACACGGTCTTTGTCCATAATACTGGAAGAACGTACAATTCATACCTACGATTAGAATTTCACTTTCAAGATTTAGTTTTACGTGTTACGCGTTGCGTTACGTTTAGTGCTATGTTTTGGTACTGTCACATCTTGCAAAAGCACTTGACTTTAACTCCATTTCAAGTGAGTGAATAGATGTTAAATTAATCTACGATATTCTAAAACCACGCCTGCCATCTTAAAATCAGCAAATAAGCCGTTTGGACAGGATGGGGAACAATATCGCACATAAGTAGTGATAAGGTACAGGGATATGGGTACCGAATTCATGTATGTAGCGTTATATCTAACGAAAACCAGCCCTGATCTAACTTACGTGAGATTCAAAGTCGAAGTCTCGTGCTTGCTTTCAAGAAACTGGTTCTGTAACTTTCGTATGTACGACTCGAACTTGGCCGGATTTGTACAGTCTGGATCTAATTTAAAAGCCATTGTCGTCCACGACGAGAGTTCGCTTTGCAAATCGGCATTTTTAGCTTCAACAGAGTCTTTCTTGTTCAACGAGGCACGAAGCATGTTGACTTCATCTTCGAAAGTAGTAATTTGCTCCTCCAGAAGTAATTCTTTATTCACGGTTGACTTGAGTAATTTGTTTTCTTCTGTAATCTTTTCCATTGAACGCACAAGTTGGACATTTGCAGTTTGCTGCTTTACATACTGGTTCTCAAAGTATTTGACCTTTTCTTCCAAATGTTCAGACGGCACGTCCGGACTTCTTGGTTGTTCGTATCGCGCTTTTAACTCGTTATACTTACAAACGACTGTTTGAACTTCCATCAGCTCGTTTTGATACTTCTGAAGCTGCTGGTCTTTCAACTCTAACTGATCACGCAATAGTTGAGTCTCCATTACCCATTTTTCAGCCCCCATTTCAGTCTCCTCTAGGTTTGCGGATAATTTACGCATCTCGTCAGATTGCTTCAACGTACCCTGTAAAATGTCATCAACATTACCAAACATAATCTTTATAATCTAAAAATACATAATATAATATATGAATTTGAAATGGAAGTACCGATTCAAACTTTCCCCTTAGCTCTAAATTTTCAGACTCCAGAGCTCCACATTTGGCTTCCAAAGTGGCCACCTTTGCACAGTGAGTTTCGGTTTGCTGATGCAATTTTTCTCGGAGTTGTTCCTCTTTGTCTCTATAAGTCTTCAACTGTTCCTTGAAAGACTCAGCCTACATAACGCAAGAATTTAATAAAAAATCGATTAAATCCCAATGCTTATACACATTTAGAAAGTATTGCTTACATTTCGCTAAAGAATTTATAGCAATGCAAATGCAAACTATCAAATAGTAGAACGTGGAGTCCTTTTGGTAAAGAAAATCTAACCTGTTCAGATACTTCTCGAAGTTGTGCCTTTAGGTCGTTTTGAGACCTCTCGTAAGCAATCAATCTTTCTGCGTGACATCGCTTGTTTTCATTCATCTGATGTTCCAATTTTGTGTTTGTAGCACGAGCTTCAATGAGCTCTCCTTGAGTTTGTTGCAGTAACCGTTCAAATTCACCTATTTCAAAAAATCCTTCGTTGATCATCTTATTCTCAACACAACCTTTTCCATCTTTACGTTCAACGTTCAACTTTGCTCGTTTCATGTCAAAGGTTAACTTTAATAATCGAATTACTTGATTTCTTTTGTAGGTTTTCTTCTTCTTCCAATACCTCCCCCAGCACAGATAGCCTTCTTCTTTTCACGCCATGTCGAGATGTAGCATCCATTGGTGACACATGAAGAAGTGACTGATCTTGATAGAAGGAATCATCCTCGAAACTAATTCGTCGGATGATTGCAGCAGAGTCGACCGGTGGCGAGGGAGTGAGCAATGCCTGCCTTCGTTCCAGACTTGCCAGATATTTCGTTATCGGAGTTTGCTCTTTATCCATGTTTATACTATTAATTAAAAAATTGTAATTTAACCATTTATCTCATGATGATCATCACTCGCTTCTAGCTTGACCTATTCCGTTGTATTGCAAAAGTTTGCGAATACGAAAGAGGACATTGTCATGTCCTGGAGTTCTTACCCTTTCCCCTCCTGTGGTAAGAAATATTTCCTCGTTTGTTATACTCTCGGTTGCCGGTGGGGACTTCAATTAAGGGGCAGGCAGGGGCGGGGACGTCGTGCAGTCAGGAAATTATTATATCAACACAGAATGCATAATTCACGAATGACGATGCACTGATGACTGATTATAATAAGAAAAAACGTCTCTCTCGTTTCCAACAAATCTCGCAATTATGACGACACAGTCGTACAGTAGGACTTACGACGAATAAAAGTAAAATTCCGAATCTAATCAAACTTGATTAGCTAAATTATTAAAAAATAGTACAATTGACAATGGTACTTTTCAAATTTCCTTGTGGGACACACGAACACACATTCACCATTCCAATGATGATGCCAAACTCGAGCCTAATAAATCTACAAGTTATTAATTATCATCAGCCATTAATTGATTCAATTACAGCAATTTTAGTAATTTTACTCTCCACGTTAGCGACTGACTAATACGGCGAGATAGAGAGACAGTGTGTCTGCTGGTTGGTACTAAAATGTTCGATGTTTTGTTATTTACTTTTTTTACTACATTTCGGAAACAAAACTGCCACACAGGACGAAGGATGATCATAATATTATAGGACATGCCATCGAGAGTGCATTCTGTGGTTTGGTTGGACTCTGTCTGAGCGTGTCTGAAATGGGGTGCATTGAAAACAGGAGGGAATGGGAACAATAACATCAGCAGCAATCATGACGATGATGATGAGTGTTTGGTTGGTGTTCATTTCCTTTTCCATAAAAAATAACAGAAACTCATGCACTCTCCATCCTAATTACCTTGATTCCACCTTGATTCCACCAGCATTTACGAAGGTATTTGTACAAAGAAAGTGGATAGGTAGTACTTTATTTTAAAGGAGGACTTGATCACTTGATTCGCCGCCGCGCCGGCTAGATTTGTGATCCCCTGTCAAAGTGTCACTGCACTGTCACCAGTCGTCGTCTGTCTGCCCAAATAAATTCCTGTCAACTCAACACTTTGGGTACTTCTTTTAACAGTCAAAAAGTCAACAATAATGAGGCACAACCAATACAAGGACAAGAACAAAGTTCCTGGCTTATCTTCTTGAACTTTCAACTTTATACGGAAATCTTCAAATTAGTGCCAGCCGGCCAGCCAATTACGCATAAGCCACACACATCTGATCTGACACATCACCATTAATTACGTCTTCAGCCAGGCAGCAGCAGTTAAACTGAAAGGTAGGTGGGGTGGGCTAGCTAAAGGGCTTTGTTAGCTAATAGCTAATTAATTAATTAATCCTTGATGATGATGATGCTAGGGATGAACAAGGGAATTGCTGCGATGATGGTAGAATCCGCACAACCTGTCAAAACACCGGCAGTTGAGGTCATGAGAAACAAACTTGTCCCTATTCGACGCACCGGATGGCAAAATAAAACTTTCGTCTCCCTTGGGAAGGAAAATGAGGAGGAATATTTGAGGAGCGTCATCAAACAAGTGGTCGTTGGAAATGCGGAAGGGGTCAAGGTGTCCACCTCGATCATGGTCTATGGTCCTCCAGGCTGTGGAAAGAGTCAGGTGGGTGGTGTGCCAAGTTTTACGTACCCAAATCTAACTCTGATCATTCTAAAACTCTGAAATTTATTGTAAACTTTTCAAATGATGATCGATTATATACTGCCTTTAATGCCAGAATCTAACTGCAGTAACTGAAAGTTATGTGTTGGTTATTTCTGTTGGTTATAGTTGGTGGACATTGTTGTAAAGCATATGGAAACTCAATATTCCACTCCTGAAAACCCTACATTTGATGTGATCCGGTTGGAAGGAGTATACTGTTCGAATTTACAAGACACCATTTTAGAAATTTGTAATCAAATTATCGAGGATGGCGACATGGTAGAGATTCTAGGCGTTAGTGACACTACTCCTTTTGATGGTAATTTCTCAACTACTCATTGCTCAGTGTAATAACATTAGTTGGTGGGACGGCAAAATATGTAGTTTTATGTATGTATTTAATTGTAAATTTGGTTTACGTGTGACTTGCACTTTTGACTGACTCTAGAGAAGTTGGAGGCCATTCTGTTCTATCTGAAGAATAAGCTTCTCGATGCGAAAAAGGCACTAGTAATCATTATAGATGAAATCGAGAGATTTACCAGTGAATCTTTGCAAAAGTTACTGTACAATCTTTTTGATATCAGCGCAAATGCAGCATTTAGTGTACCTGTTTGTATTATTGGCATAACATGCTGTGTCGATATTCTCGATTTCATGGAGAAACGGGTGAGATCTCGATTTTCCCATCGTCAGATTAATTTGATTCCACAACCAGAATTTACCGAATATCAGTCGTGGGCAAAACAGTTACTATCACATTCGAAGGTAATTGGAATGTTAGCGTGTGCTTGTGTTTATAGAAAAGATGTGCTTATTTCTATTTGTAAATGCCTTTTTTGGCAACACTAGCTCGAGAAATGGAATATTCAAGTTCAAGCTGCGTTAGGAGATAACGATGTTGTCAAAACATTGCGCTCGCTGTATGACACTGACAGATCTATTGGGCAGCTTAAAAAGCTACTGGTAAGTCAGTTGAACCAATCGACCAACCAAACCGACTTTGGTTCAAATGGATGTATTGAATGAATGATACTTTGTTGCTATTCTAGTATGCTGCCACGCTCATTTGCGAAGGTGATTTTTCGTCGACAAACGTACAGGATGCATATAAGCAATTGTTTGGAACAATGGGTAATGTACAAATGGCAATAGACCTGCCACAAAGTGAACTAGTAGTGGTAAGTTTTCTTGCAATTTGATTAATAATAGTATTAATAGAATATGGGATAAATAAATCCATGTTAATGATTCGAATATTATGTAACTGAACTGGTTATGGTGTCTTTTGGCTTTGTTACATTAGCTTTTGGGAATTTATAAGAAGATTCAACGTAGCCTGCAAGCATGGAAGCCATCTGAAATTTTTGAAATTGTGCGAAAGCCGTACGCTCAATATCAGCTTAGTAAAGACGATTTTATCCAAACTATTATTAAGTTCCAGGTGAATTCACAGTGATGTTTGAAAGTTTGACACATATTACATAACATTCATTCAAATAAAACTAGTTATAACTAAAATGTTATGTTAACCCCGTGCAAACAGGATTTGGAACTCATTATACCTGTGGGTGGATCGCAGCAGAGCCGACGCACGACGAATGTCCTTGAGTCTTATTACAAATCCGAGATCTCGTATACCGAATTTAAGGAAATTTGGAAAAACTATCCTAATCTCCCTGCAACGTTCAATGAATTCCTTTAGGAAATAGGTATTTAAGGGTTGGGTTTGTAGCGTGCACAAAAATAAAATGTTAAAAAATAATTAACGTTTGACAATGTTACCTATTTGTGCATCGATAATAATTGAATTTGATGACAATTTCATCAAGATTCCCATCCAAGATTGATGTTTTACTTTTGTAACAAACAACAACAAATATATGCGCTCACTTTACTGACTTTAGTATGACCAATATTACTTGATATAGCTCTGTAACATTCCCCAATTTACACCATCTCATTGTGATCCATTGCACTGACCAAACAGTAATCGTGTTAAGGAGAGTAGGAAAACAAATGGATACTATTAGCAAATCATACGTACGAACTTGTTGTCTTAAAGTATACTGTATAACTCGTAACTGTAAATATTATTGTTTTGATCACATTAACTTTGGTTTTAAAATGCGTATCACACGAAAATTACGATTTGAGTCCAGTTATCAATAATTGTAGCTTTCAATTCAAGCAGTGCTACTTTGTAATACTAGAATAGGTACATACATCATTTTCTTGCACTGTATTTATTCTATATAGTCCAGTTTCAACGATACTTTTACTCTGTGCAGATTTGGCAAGCATGCCAGCGACCACGTGTATAAGGACTAAGGACTGTTTCTACTTTTCCGGTCCATGTCCATACAGAAGTAGGACATACGGGCAAAACAGAAGGCAACTTCTGCAAGGAGTGCAAAGTGAAAAATATATCGATCGGTATGCAGGTAGCTTTTTATAGCATGCATATATGCTTTCACTTTACGATTAGGTACTCTATACTATATAGCTAGCAATTGATTGCACACATTGCATTTGATGTGAAAAAATTAGTAAAAGATCGGACCATCTCGGATACAGCAGTGTTATGATAATGGGCATTGCCCGCGTTGTATACACATATGCATATATGCATTTATATATATATCCGTTTAGTATGGCCCCCGTAAGTTGTACGTAAATGGTTCAATGTTGTAAATCCTGGAGTGCTTACAACTTTTTGCAGTATTGTTAGGATCAAGGGCATAATATACCAACCACCTTTAAATTTGCATTAGGTTTTCAACTGTAGTAGAGATTTAATTCGGCAAATCCGAAAATGTGGTCCACAGTGACAATTACGAATGAAACAAATTGTATCTTAAATGTCGCCTTAAAATTGGCCACTCCTTTGTACTACGAGAATAAGGTTATGCCTGGGCAAAGCTTAGTACGGTAGGTTGCAATTATTTCAATTACGCATTACACATTATACTTTTGACAATCCCTCGGAAAACGTACGAAATAGGGCTCATTGTAATTTTCAGAAAAGTGGGTAAAGTTCTCTTTACCGTGGAGGCGAAACTGTGGAACGGAGACAACACGTATGACGAAGTACGCGATATAATTGCGCCCATCACGATGATCTCTTCCGCCGCCCTTTCAGGGGCTAGGGGACTTGCAGCAATGGCGTCTGGCCACGCCGCTGAAGAATTGAAAAATAGACCAGTTTTCTCAATGGGTAAGGTACTACTTCCGGAAGAATGTCCCGAGGCAAACGAGAAAACTGTGAAAGGATGGATTACAGATTGTGCTGTTCGAGGACACGGTTTTTATATGGGACACGACCGGACCATACGAATATCTGGAGGCCCAGTGGTGGCTTCTTATGACGAAGAAACCGATACGCAGTTTGTGGAAACATGCGAACCGTTTACATTGGTCTACTGACCTACATTCGGCAAAACTGACAACAATAACGTGCTTAACTGAAGAAATGAAAAGGGACAAGGACAAACCAGTGTTATTTACACAAACCAACCAACCGATGTCATCTTGAACAATGAAAATATTTAAATCCTAGTTCTTGTATTACATCCCCAGCTTAACAGGACACACCAAATTTTAACCGGACTTCCATCGTCGGAAACAGAAGCACTTTCTTCGTGGAAATGGTGACAACCCATTCTTGTATTACAACATCACCATTATTCTGAAAACCTATAAGCATTAGTAGTATATAATAGCAATAGAAAGTTTTGAAGTGGTTACCTCTACAATTTATGCCTGTCTGCAAATGCAAATATGTAGTAAAATATCAATCAAAGTTTGAAAAATATGTTCTTTCATGTAGGTCGTATAGAAAACTGAAAATATGCAAATGTTGAAATTGTAGTCGTAGTCGCTAATTCCCATCCTAAAGAAAGGAATATGTTTTACCTTGCTTCAGAGTGAACCATCTCTTGAAATTAACCTGTTACGCAATGAAACCAAATTAGCTGTACATGCCTACTACATAATACACATACATAATATGCTATTGTTATTAATTTAGGTTCAGGTTCTACGTCTAATCTATGTACGCGTACCTTCGTTATTGTACTATTTAAACGAGATTTTTCGAGATTACCGCAAAATGCTGTTTTGCATTTTTCCTTGACATTTGAATACGTTCCAGTACTCCAACCTAATTAATAATGAATACAACCTAATGAATTCGCAGGTTTATGTCGGCCTGCTAGCAGCTCATCAGTCAGTTGTATACTCTTTTCGATTACGTCTGGTTGGCCTTTTACAGAGACTTTGATATGGGATGGGATCATATTAGTAGAGTTTATTAGGATGAGGTGAAAATTGGGATAATCAAAATGTGATTTCGGATGATTTTGCATGTATGTGATCATGTATCGCTCTATGAGTACCTTTAATCCGTTACGGCGTAACTTACAAAGAGTTTAATGTTTAAATTTAATTGAGACTAATCTTGTCGCATTTTGCAGGTTATATCTTATAGGTATGTATATTGTTAGAATTATATAAAATAAAAGGAAAGAGTAATGGAACGGAATGCAATCCAAACCTGACGAAACAAAAGACAACACAGTTTTTAGATTTTACTTTTATTACATTATATGTAAATGTATATTATTTTGCAAACGTCAATCGAATGAGGACAATAACTTGTCAGCCATAACGAAGCAATATCAACGACAAAGTCGATGGCATTAGAAGTTATCTAATTTGTAAAGATTTTTTTATGTCGGTCAATTAAGGTACCAAGGCACGTATTGATTATAAAATTATAATCATTTAAGTAAGTATACTGAATGTGTAAGTAGGTCTTGATCTACTTGTAACATTGTAAGTAAATCAGTTTCGTTGTACTGATTGCGAGTAAAATACATGCAGTTACCGTGTATTTGTACATTAATAGTATTATACAAACCATAAATTATTACATTAGCCCGACCTATAAACTGAACACAGCGTACTATATAAATTCTGTTGAAATTGAAATCACAATCAACAATGGAAAACAAAATATTGCTGATGAAAATAAAATATGAAAATTAAGAAAACATTCTTTATTATATAATTTCCTGCATGTCAATTGCATGTACAAACTGTTTGAAGACTGATTGTTTTTGCATTCATCAATTCTACTTCTACCTAGACTTGATGAATGTCTAGTCTGTACACAATTTGTTACTTGAAAATTGTTATCAATATCAGCATTGGAAAATTTAATATTTTTAGAAAGTATTATTAATTGCAAGTTTTTATTTTCTACCTACAGTGTTCCATGCGGCTTGACGAGTGGAAGCATTTGAATTTTTCGAGCCGTTAACGTTAGCGAACCATTGCTTAAGTTTTAAAATCTGGTAACGCTTAAATGCGCTCTTTAAAATTTTGGTTACCAAATCCATCTTCGATTGCAGATTCTTGCCTTGGATTTCTGAAATTGATGCAATGGCAGTTACCTTAGGTTTATCACTCGAAATGTCAACTTGGATGTCGCAGGTGAAATCTAAGATTGGCGATTTCCTCTCTCTAGCTTGTGATTTCCCCAGTTGTGCCATTCTGCGATTGATCTTCGTTTGTGTGCAGCTCATTACAATATCACAAAATTCTTTCACTTTTGAGTCTACAAGCTCCTCCCGTTCTTCGTCAGTATATATTCCTTCTAGCCAGCTATTATCATGATCATGATTACCATCCTCCTGTGGTTTGGTTTTCAAACATGTACAACGAAACTTCACGCTATAACTTTGTCCTTTCTTTGCCGTAGTGTCGATAATGTTGTTTCCCATTAGAAAACAAATGGGCCATATCTGATTGTGGAATTCATAGTAAATTTCTACCCACTTTTCCTTCATCCAATGATTTGTATGATTCATATTTTCCTCGTCATTTCCTGTTTTCTCAGCTTTAAATTTAGAGGCGAAGATTTCCTTGAACTCTTTGGCCATTCTGCTTTCAACATCATAGCGATCGAATTCAGGTTCTTCTCCATTTGTTTTTGTTAACCCCTGATCCTGACCTCCATTTGTAAAAGAGGAGTCATCTCTCTCAACTTTGACTTTGACAGTCTTAGTCTTCTTTACACAAGAGCCGTTGGAACCGGAACCCCTTGATGATGAAGGTGTTGGCGAGGAGGCACCTCTGTCTATATTATCGTTTTCAAGGTCCTCAGCGTTTCCATCACACAGGTCAATATAAATCGGACTTTTTGATAGCCCCGTTTTGGCTGTTCTACTACCGACCAATATCCCCCCTGTAATAAAAGTTTAAAGTATGAACGTCGGAAACGACTTCGATTCTCTATTCTGTAGCAATGCTGACTTTTATTTACGTGTGACCACTTACACTCATTTTGTAAAACATCGGACTTTCGTCGAAGCTGAATTGCTCGATTGTCAATCTTCATGTCATCAGGGTTTTTACGGAGATCAGTCAATAGTTTCTCCACATCGCCACTAAAAATAAAAAGAGCCACAAAATAGTAACGTCATGCATGAATTCAATGAATTGTTTAGTTTGATAGTAAAATCGATAGTGATTCTGTCATCTACTGTCAGTTTGCAACCTACCTATTTTCCAGTTGCACAATGAAGAGATGAGGCACGTTAACCCAATACACAAAGTCGTGTATGCACGTCAACGACGCAAATTTTTCAGTAATGTCTGATGGGGTCGGATTGGACTTGTGGTGAGCGTACACGACGAGAGCCCTGAGATCATCCTCAGGGCTCCAGTTCAGGAATGAAGTCCTGGTGGCCTCCTGATGTTCCTGTTCCACAAGATGATGTAGCCATTTCCTAAAGAGGCGAGATCTGAACCTACATCTGCGACACGTGTGAACTAACATTTTATTTGTCGAGTAGTAAATAACCAATTAGCTACCAGGTCAAACAACAACACACCTGCACCTGCTTGCTACCTTCAGTGACACTTTGTCAACGTTCCAAGACCAGGTCTAAAATATGCTAAACTGTAAAGAAGTGGGTAATTATCAGATCAGTTGATGAATACCAGCAGTTCAATCAAACAAACCAGGCAGCAAGGTCTGTGGTCCGGTGTCTCCTCCACACAATATAACGCAAGTTGTATATTATATGTATATTCTTTCACATTTTTCACTTCATGCATGCTACTCAACTCAAAAACACGTTCAATTCAAGCAGACACAAAAAGTGCCGAAACGGAGACAGACCTATGATATGAAAATATGAATATATCAAAGTCAAAGCAAAGCACCTCAACTCAACACGTGCATTCTGTGCCGCATAATATACGTAAAATGAATACCCATGTGCACATGTACATGATTGGATTGGATATGATATGATAATATGGGTATACATATTATTACGGATGGATGCATGGACGGATTCATACATTTTCTATTCTTTGTTTAGGATTTGAGTTCGTTAGAATTTAGAATTGTAGAAGTTTATTACGAAGAATTGCATGCAGAGCGTATGTGCGGCTCGATGGGTTCTAAAATTTCTACAAAGCGAAAAGCGATGAACTTAATTTGTGGTCGGGTCGGTCGGTTTGATTCTGTCTTTGGTCAATTTTGGGATCAGCTTCAGAGGAACTGCGGCTTACAACTAGTTTGGATTTGATCGTTTTCTATTTATAATAGCAATGGCAATTTTAGTTTTACTTGATGCAGCAGCATAGCAATACATTTTCTGGAACCTTCGGAAATTACCATTCACAGACACATTATGGCAAATCTTAATCTTTGTTTGTAATGCACATGATGCATTAGTCAATTAGTGAAGTACTGAAGTATTACATCCGCAATTCCGCACTATTACATGGAAGAAAGGTCACAAGTTGCTGTATGCTGTACGACCTATTGGATCGGCGATCTCTGAAATGGCGTGAGCGAACAAAACCGAGAACGAGAACTACATATATTATGTTGATTTAATTGGTGTTCGAGAAAAGCATATGCAAACTTTGCCATCCGCAGTTTTAAATCACGTTATCACATTTTTGTTATTCACATTGCTACAATTTTAAAGACTACTTCGCCCTTGTTTCAGTTTCAAATAGCAAAATGAATTAATTGAAAATGAATAAAAATAAATGAATTCGTTGAATTCGTTCTCATTTTTTGATTAGCTTGCAAATGCACTTTATTCTTTTGAACTTTAACCTCCCACACCTAACCACCTAGGAAATAGAACAGAGTACTATAATACTGCTGTATGCTCGAATGCTCGTCTGTCTTCTACTTCTAAATATTACCATGAAATCATGTGAGGCATTCGATTCTTATGATTTAATAAAATTAAAAACTACAAACGCCGTATTTCAATCATATACGTAAGTGCATAACCTACAACCCTCCACACCAGTCCATTATGTCATTATGAATTTCGACAACTGGTGATAGGCATATTAATCCCATTTTACCCGATTGTAATTGTACCGACCGACTGAGATAGGTAGATAGATATTCTTCTTATTAAAATGTTATCAAGGCTCATTTTTACAAACTAATGTCGACCAACGTATCTCTACATTTTGTTGTGTGATGTGATTTACACTCTCTCTGCTATAGTCGGACAAGCATAAATATGCATTGGTATTGGTAACTGCCATTTAGAAATGGGATATGTATTTTAGGTTAGGTTGGGTTGGACCAGCAATAATTTTGTTTTCATAATGCAAACCCTTTGTAAGACAAAATACTTACAACCCTTCCATTCATTCTACCGAGGCTTACGATATATAAGTATCGTAAGTCTTGATTCTACTCACAAGCACAACGTAAGGGACTACGGTTCGCTGAACTTCCCAAAACACCTACGACTACGACCACTACCAAACTACCAACATGATATGATATCCAATTCAAGTATTATTGTTATGTTGTATAACAATGGGATGTTTTGTTACACATTATTTACATGATCCAGGATATCATATTATCTCATCGCTTTCCTCTCGTTTTTGTAAAACGAATTGTAATGTGGTCACCTAATGTAAGACATGCCTCGTCATGAACCATGAACATGCATTACCATTACCAAGTTAAATTCAGGCAAATACATGTCGCAAACCATTCCGACGACAATATTTAAGGATGCATGGATTATTATCATGCTATTTAATAAACCATAAGTTATGGCATAAATTGTCTCACCGGCCAACCTCGGTTATATCTTGTATCCTGTATACTCCAGGAAAATGTCTCTCATTCTCATTACGCATTATATCATGATTCAAATCAAATGATATATTATACAGTTCAGAACAAAGTACAATAATATGCATTATGCATGCATGCATGTGGTGGTGGTGATGTTGGGTTACGGTTTGTTTGTGGTATGGGTATGTGGTTTCATTTGAATGTGACTCATCTTCAAAGTGGACAAAGTCGCGTGCATTTAATTTCATTATCGTCATAAATCACAGTTCCCTATAATGAAGCTTGTAACTCCAGCTTAGTTGGGATTGCATGCAACGCACCACACTCTACATGGTGCTGACGAATATTTACCATTTCAATTGCATTGCAAAAAAGAATATTTTTTACTATGAAACCATTCCTGTTGTCGAGGTCCAGTGCTCGAGTGGTCATTAGTTAGCACAGATACAGTTCGCTGTGATTGGATTATAGAGTTAGCTGAGTGACAATAAGGGTGTTATAGTTGCTGTAGGCAGTTTCACCCACTCATCATTTACTTTACTCATTTACATTTACGAATTTATACGTCATACATATGTGCATAATGATTGTGAGCCCCCCAGCAATACATACCTGCGTCCAGGGTCATTAGTAGATATACAAGACCAACATGGTTTGTGGAGGACTACAGATTATCTTGTATAATCTCTGTGTTGTTACACGTACCTAGTTTTTAAAGATATAGAAACTCAAAAGATTGCTCGCAAGTATTTTTGCGAGCAAAAAATCATTACATACTTACATAATTGCACAAGCAAGCAAAGTCGAACATCGCATCATTACTTACTAGCGTCAACATGTTTCTTCCATTAATGAATATTATGAATATCTAGCAAGGAATTGAAGGAATAATATAGAAAAGTAGGCGAGCGTTATACATGAACTATTCAATATCATCTCTTGCCTTGGAACTTAGAATTGGAAACAAATTGTACATTCCACAATGTCCAGTTCAGTTCGGAGCAAGTTTAAAGATTCAGGTTGTGGAGCTTCATGACTTGATCAATTTCAAAAGTGTGATGTAAATATAGTATCTTGTAGTCCCGTGAAAGTGATTAAATAGAATACATTGTTTTGCATATATACGTATAATACCTATTCGATGTGCTTGTGACAAAGAACGTGCGTGCTTATGTGCATGCAAAGCAAAACTTTACAAAATCTAAATTCTCGTCTTCTCGAGATTTCAAACCAGACAAGTTAATTGTCAGCATACTCAAATTGTAAAGTTTAGCTAACTACTATTCGTGGTGTGTAGACCGTAAACATGACACACTTGACACTATTTGTGGAGACAACGCTCGCGGTTGTAATTGTGGTTATTGTTAGCATCTCTTTTGCTGATGTTCAGGTACAAAAAGCGCCTACTATTTATTTATAACTTAAGCATATGGGCCACTGTCTTAATGCAAGTATTTAGCAATAATTATCTAATGTTAACTTTATTATTGAGCAGGAGACTTCGACAAACGGAACTTTCAGACTGGAACACAACCGGACGCATGGACACCATCATCGCCATCGACTTACTTTGAATGCCTCCCTGGATGACGAGCACGAGCATCTTAATCATACGAAAGTAGAGTTAAACGAAGGAGACAAGTATGTGCCCGATGGCGAGGAAGCCGAATCCAGTGAGGATGATACCACCGACGGGGACGAGGACGACAAATTTGTTGAAACAACGGACAATACCATAGTCTCTGACCACGTCGACTTTGTCCTCCTCCGACTGAAGCATATATCTATGAGAACCAGCTCCAATATCACGGAAATCCTTGCCGTTCAAAAGGAGGAAATGGAAACCAACTCTGTGTATGAGGAAGGGTGGACTGAAGCCAAGAAAATCTACAACGAATCTAAAAAGGCCATTCTATTTAACAACACTTCTCCAGACTCGATGGTGCGGAAAGTCCCGGAAGAATACCATATTGCACTAATTGCATACACCATTTCCGAGCCAGCAGTCTACTACTACTTCAACAAGGACACCCGAGATATTTGCTCCGGCACCGACATTGACGGCTACAAATGGAAATCATTTTTCAAATTGCTCCAGCTTGCAATAGAGACTTTAGGAACTAAGGTGGAGAGGTGGAGGGACAACAAAAGATTTCTGTACCGAGGTGCCTCCCGTGAGTTTGCCCTGAAGGAAGGGCAAGTCTTAGCCTTTCAGTCATTCATCTCCACCTCTGCGAAGCTAAACGCAGCGGAGGAGTTTGCAGGGAAATCCCTGTTCGAATACGAGGGGCTCTACAACGGAACGGCAATGGCAATCTGGGACCACTCGTACTATGCATACGAGGAGGAAGTTCTATTTTCCCCTTTGCAAGTTTTCCGAGTAGATAGTGTCCACGTGGGGAAGCACTACACGAGATATGTTCTTAAGCAGCATGAGATGGCCCTCCCCTGTGATCAAACCACTACTCCTGGAAGTACCTTTAAAAGCTCAAAACCGTCTCAGCTTGATTCCCCCTTGCGAATCACAACGTCCAGTTCCCACAAAACCTTTGCTCACAGTCGCGAAGCTTTAGTACTCGGTTTCTTGTATCTTTTCATCGCTATCTTCCAATAAAAGGCTATCTTGTTACATGAACGTGGAAAATATAATCGACAATTAGTTTACTTTGGATGTAGGAAGTTGAAATGGAAATGAAATGGTTTTTACAAATAATGGGACGACCACATTTTACGTATGTAGGTATTCCTGTCATTCTCTACACTGTCATTGTCTTCCAGTAGAAACATCGTGATTTTCTAGAATACGTGGGATTCCCAGGAGAGACACTGCGGTAACAACCTCGACGTACGTAACCAATATGTGATTTACAAATAAAGGATAAAGCACAAAAGCACGATATAGTAATGATTTCAATGTTAAAATAAACCTGTTCATTTATACCCGACTTATTCAGTCAAAGTAGCAATGCATATGCATATTATTTTTTACATAAAACATTTCTGCTAATTTTTATTTTGTTTCGATGCTTTTCGTTACAATTTCCTTTCACTTTTTTTTTCGTTTACAATATCATCAAATGAATATTTCATTATTATTGACATGCAATTTTGTTGTGAGTCCGTAGTGGTCTGGGATAAACTATTATAGGTATTTTATTTACGCTGGTAATCAATCCTTATTGGTCCGTCTATATGTTTATATATAGCATTCAAAATTATTATCCATCAGAATATAAAACAAGTAAACGAATGCATATATAGCAAAATGTAACAATTATAATATGTAACACAAGTGTGCAAATTAATTTCGAATTTGAACTTAAAACGTAGCATACAAACAAGGTACATGGTATATATAACGCCACACAT
>JAANSN010001913.1:0-28338 GCA_036850665.1 Dicranocentrus wangi | reverse complement strand
TACGTATGCGTAGCCCTGGCATGCCTAAGCGAGAAGCGAATGAATGATTCCTATTCCTGATGACCATGGCCGTGGCCAAGAAAACAGTTTGTAGTTAACTACTTCATGGTTTTAGAAGGACAGTCTTTCATGCAATGGGAGTAAACTAAAGGAGAAAAAATGTAAATGAGGTTTTTACCTTTTCCTTCGGAAAAAATATCCAAAGCGCAGCATGTGTGCCTTTTTGAAGCTACGGCTTTGATGCTTTGGAAGACTTGCAAATTAAGATATGCAAATTGGGTATGGGCACCTTTTAGTGATGTTTGTTTTTGAATGAAGTTTATACTAATCGCTCGTTCGTAGTCTAGTATAGTGATTGGAATAGGAGATGCACTCAAATTAAAAATCTATGATTATGAAAGCTAAAGATTATTCATTGTAGCTTGACATCATCACTCGTGCCATTTGCATCTACGTTTCTAAAGTATCGGAGGGGAAAATGTTGCGCGAATTTATGGTTGAAAGGAGATAATCTGCTCATTGACGGGCGGTGTTGTTTGGCAAAACATGTTTTGAGTCAGATTTCATATTTTCATATACAAGTCTGCTGTTCTGTGAGCGTTCAGAACACTTCGAATTGAAACATTTGGTGGATATTATAATATATTGAGTGTTTAGCTCCAGGTGCAACTACCAACTGGTACTTCGATTTCGTAAGGTTGGAACAAAATGTCTTTTTGAGTAACGCGCAATATTTATTTGCGTCATGCACTGTTCTCAGTTATTAACATCTCGATAAATTCTTGCTGGGTCCGATGCCCGATCTCATGGCTATATAGTAGCTTGGCGTTTAGGGACTCCTTTGCCTAGAGAGGTTACCGTAAATCTCCGTTTGACAACAGTCCCTTCCTGCAAAAAACATTTCATTGTGTTTCCCCTCGCTTTTTCCACATTCGGCTAGACGTCATAAAAACAGACTGGAACAAATGCGGAGTGGCTGTCTGTGTGGCGCTCGCCATTATAAAGTACATAGCGTCTCTCTTTTGTAACTGGGCAAAAAGGACAAAGTGAGAGCAAATCTGACAGTTCACTTAACTGTTAGTGCATAGGTAGCGGTAGCACCCGTTGTTGTGTTCTATATTGGCAGATGACGTTTTCAACAACATTATGCCATACAACATATATATATATATATATATATCTTCTGGAATGGGAAAGCAACTGCTGAGGCAATGTCATTCTCTGCTGGTTTCAAAGTTAAAATCCTAAAACCAAACAGACGCCAGGGCTGGTGTTGTTATTGTCGAACTTTTTTCGAGAGACAAGTTATATTGACTGTATGGTGATTACGCTTAAAAATCAGCAAAAACCAAAGTAAAAAAGGTGGTTGGCAGAGGAGGCGAACAAAAGCACTTTTTAACCAGCGCAACAGCACCAGCGAGGAGGAATGAACGAAAGAGGGTTCGGGAGAAGGTGAATGAACGACGAGAGAGAGCTGGATGGATTTGCGTTATGTGTGTACATAGAATATACGTATATGTGTATACATATCTCTGTATCTTTATATTCCATGCTTGGCATGTGAAATGTGAGCAGGCTTAGGTATTTCGTAGGACTCTCGTTTCGCCTAGACTGGGCTCTGGGCTTTCTATCCTCTCTGTACGAATTTCAATTGACTACATGGATAAAAATTGCGAAAAGGAAAACTTTGTTTGCTCCATGCAATATTCCAAGCTAAAACTTTGTTTTTTGTCCAATCGTTTCGCCCGTTAGTATGTACTGAAAACAAAGTGTTTTTCCTGCCTTTGGTCATTCGATCGAACATTGAAGGGGTGACAGCTGCAAGACTATAGGGACTGAGCGCCGAGTTGAATTAAAAATGCACGGACTTTGGGCATGAGCGTATATTTAATCGAAGTTATTTGAACTTGGGATTAAAACGCTACGAAAAAAATCCACATGTCCAATGACACTGGGCGAGGTTCTTCTGCATAGGTAGTAGTAAACTTTGTCCTCGGAGTTGTTTTGTCGGATTGCGAGAAGGTTGTCGACGTGGGGCTTATATATAGCACCAATTTCCTGGTGTAAATAAATATCAGCGTATTGGAGTTAGCGTGTAAAAGGCCAAAAATGTGAAACAAACTTGCGGAAAGGAAGACAAGGCTCTGTCACGGACTTAACATTGACTTGATATCAAATCATGTTTCCTTCTCGTAAAATATTACATCGAGAACGGGAGAGAGAATAACACATGTTAAATGTGAGCCTTTATGCTCTCGCGTTGCCTTTGTGAAGACATGTAATACATGACAAGTTGGTAAAGCCGTTGTGCGGGGACAAGGTTATTTCATTGGCTCACTTATTGCCATTTTGTACTTGTACCTACCTATATCAGTTCTCTACACACCGTTGTGTTTGTTTATTTAATAATAAAAAAAACTCGTTTGGTGGATGGCTCACAGTACGACAGAATACGGAACACGGATATTTATAAAGTGTGTGTAGTTTGCAAGGATTTGGATCCATTCTCACATATCATCATTTTCATTCATGGACACATGGACAGTCTACTTGGCCACGCATTCAGGCATGAAACAAATTCACTGCTACACATATTTTCAATTGGGAATTTATTGGATGATGAATGAAAAAACACGATGGGTGTATGCAGGGAGAAAATCAATGTTGGTTGGTGATCAACTCACGATAAATAATAATAAAGATGAAATTGTCAGCAAATGGATTGGGCAAGCAATTTTTGTCGTCCTCGGCCTTGCCGTTTCTTGTACACACACTGACATTAGTATATACATAAAAAATACACATACCCTCGTGCCGTCATATCCATTCACAGCGCTAAATCTTGTAAATCTTGCCTCATCGCGATGATGATGGCGTAGTGTTGGAGCAAAAGTTGAGGGATTTTCTCTATTTCCTGTAATATATATGATGGATGTTGACTACACGCAAAAAAATGTTGTAGGATCTATGCACTTTTCTTTTGTTTGCTCTTGGCTTAACTCTTCATTGTCATTTTTGTCATCATATTCAATTTTCTTTTGATGACCTCTGGATTCTTTGGCCTGGTTTAGGAAAGCTAAGGCCTACAGCGATGTCACAGATTGCTCTTGAGTTTTACGTACTGCTGTATGTTTAAGGTGAAAAAGCTTACCTAAGACGTGTTTTTGCCATGTAGATTGATGATGATGATTGTGATGAGGGTGTTTGCCGCAATAATTTGGTGTGTCCTCTTTCGCGTGCCATCCAATGTCCTTTACTTTTTTTTCTTATGAAGAAATTCATATATACACAAATGTCTAGGTTGCTGCACAAGAGCGTGTTCAATGTTCAGCATCACATCAGAGAGTAGACATACAATGAGAGGCACTCGAAATGATGACCCCGAAAGTGGCCTTTTTCCTCTTTGTGTACAAACGGAGTGGCAAAGGAGGTAAAATATTGTTACCTACTAATGTGTAGGTATTCGTTCGTGGCATCAGAACAGAAATGGCAGAGGTGGCTACATTCAGCTGATTTTATCCAAAAACTAAAAAAGTGATGTGTACCATATAGGAAAACTGAAAAAATGCAGCTGCAGCTGCATTTATTATTATTAACGGGAAAACTTTTATTGAAATTATGCCACCGTCTAGGGTCCCGCCTTCTTCCTCTAAAAAGGGATTGCTCTACTCCACAATTATATGTTTAAAAAGAAAACGGTTTTCCTTTCAGTCCTGAAGAAAAGGGACTCCCAATGATAAAAGGGAACGAAGTCAGACATAAACAGCCTGGTTGGCCTTGGTCCGATTTTTAGTTTGTACTTCGTTTACTGCTTCCAGTAGAGAATAAATGTGAAGGTCGTTTTGACAGATGGGACATGGATGGAAGATGTGTGTGTCTACGTACCATGCAGAGCTACTTTTTACCAATCGTATAAATCTTGAAGTGCGTTAAAATACAAAATGCGTTCAAGAGAGGAGCGGAAAAGGGACCCGGCGGATGGATGGGGGAACCTTTCGTTGTCCTTGAGTTAAATTTGGGAACAGTTAGACGTACATCTGTCTTATAAAAAGCCTTTGACTTGCTATCATACAGTTTTACAGAAGTTCAATTCGAATACCGAACAGATTACGAGAGGAAGTTCTGAGAAGGTCCTTTTTGTTGGAATTGGAACTCTAAAAAAATGAACTATATCAGAAGCTCCAGGCGGGAGAATGATTGCAAGAATTGCTTGTTACATGTATCTACCTATGTATACTATATATCTTTTGTTCATTTGTAGCAAGTTTTTGTTCAAGGTTATTCACATATCAGATATCGACGACTGCGACGACATTTTAGTGCGTTGCTTCACCTCTGCGAAAATTAACGGTTTTAGCCCGGTGGTGCTTGAAGTCACGACGATGCATGAACGATGATAATGGCATATTGCATGGAAAGGGTTGAGGAGAAACAACGGATGTTTTAAAAAGAATAAGAGCTGTTCCAATGGGGGTGCTGCTGATTTGATTATGGCTTATATTTTATATACATGTTCATGATTCTGAGCAACGTCACAAGATAATTCTCAAATTACCGTAGACGGCATCGTATGAACATTGCGCGACAAGACTTGGCGACAAGGCCTTGAAAGAACAAAGGATATTCTGAAGAAGTCATAATATGTTCATCATCGTTAACATCTTTTCGTCCCATCATATTTTTTGCTAGTTTATGTTTTTACGATTTTCGAGGGGGTAACGGCGAGCATGATATGATGGTACATGGTAGAACTGCGTTTGTTCGTAGAGTAATTGTGAATGAAGTAGTTTTAAGAGGATCACATCATCACGCTGTTTAGCTGGAAGTATGTAGGTCAAGAAAACTGTTTTTTGTTCTCACTTTTCTTTTCTTCTCACTTTCCAGACAGGAAAGGCATGAGTCAGATGTGATGCTGTTGTAATATAATCCACTGCCGAAAAAGCAAGCCAAGGTAGTCAACCTTTTTTCTCATTCCCATTTTTTATTCATCTGGATGAATCAGAAAAATGAGTGGTGTGGTTGGTGATGGCGAGCATTTGAAGTTTTTCGTCGTTGCAACAAAGGCAGAAGTGGGGATAGAGGACTTCCGTTTTTGTAGTTGGCCTCGGTTCGTTTCACAGCTTGTACTTTTTACTAACTAGGTTGTGTAGTTTGTACGTTTTTAGTATTCAGGTTGGTGAGGAGCAATTGGGAAACAACGCATGTATGTATATAAGGCATTTATTTATTGTTTGAAATACACAGAGAACGAGAAATAGTGTACAAGGGAATAAAAAAATGATTAAACTAGGGATTAGGGATGACTTATAAGTGGTGCGTTCTGATATCGTACTCGCTGAGCAGGGGAAGCCAAAAACACATTTCCAGATCCAGCCAGGTGCTTGTGCGTTGGCGTTGTATCCTGTTGTTTTTGATTTTGACTTGGGAGCTGAGTCATTTCACAAAACTTCACAATTAAGTCGCGAAGGGATAATCGAGAATATTATTTGGTCTCGTTAGCGAGAGCTGCTAATAATATATTTTTCACCACGACATACATGTATATTTCTGTACTCACCTTGCTTGTAGGCATATTATCGAGTACGCCCCCGCACCTAGTTCATTTGATGCATCGAAAAGAGAATCTAGTTTACTACGACATTCCTAATATGACGTGTAGCTCTCTGTGTACTTACCAACTGTGTAAGTGATTCGTAAAAAGGGTGTGCAAAGGAGCAAAAAGTGTGGAGGATGGGGAACGATATTGAAGGAAAGGAAGAGGATGTGCCTTGGCCTGACTTTGGTCTTTTCTTATGGTTGGCGGCACTCACTCTAGAGAGCTGCTTATTGCAAAGCAGCAGCATATGCTCCACTACTCAACTCTCTGTTATCGTCGTTGTTTCAATGAATATGACTTTGGACGGGGTCCTTGTCATCGTTTTTAACAGAGTGGTACATTATACGATGGCTCATTGTGTGTTTAATCTTAACTTTTTCATTGATTATTATATTGGGACAAGCAGCGAAAGAAGGGGAAAATATATTGATGAATGTAGAGAATAAATGGAAGCCGTAAAAATCTGCATTGCATTGCACATACATTGTGCAGCCAGGAGGAGGACACAGAAGAGCATGTCAGCGATGTACGATTACAAGGCGAAAGCATATAGCATTGCATTACACATGTCCTTTTTGACAAACGCAGGAGGACGTAATTAATAGAATATTTAGCATTGTGCCCAAAATACACGAAATGTCAACTGAAACGAAATGGCAAATGGCTAGTGAGTGAGTGAGTGAGTGAGAGATACTCACTTGTACCGTTATACCTTGGAAGACCGGATGGTACGTGATGTGAAAAGTGAGGATGATAGGTATGATGACGATGGGAATTGGCAATGAGCGAAAACAAATTGGTTTACAAAGAGACCCATGTCGTGCACGTTATTGCCAAAAGGGCTTCCGTGGGGTTTATGTTTTTAAAATGTGTAAACTTCTTTTGGTGATGGAACGAGGAATTTTAAGGAATTCCTAATGGAAGGCTAAAAGGCCAGCGCAAGTGAGGCTAGAATGGTAAAACACCAGAGTTGCTAGAGAATATATGTCACATTTAAAGTCAAACTAAAACCAAAAATTTCGTTGTTTTTCATGAATGCACTACTTATGGGAAATTGGAGAGTGCAACCAGAAGGAAAAAGTTTGAAGGATAGGAGATTCATAATTTATCGTAAACAACGACACAACCAGTGGCACTAAGCTGGCGAAATTAAATTTTGGTAAAAGTGGAGCATGGACAGGGACGGATATAGAATTCTATGAAAATGAAGAACGCGTGTTTATCCTATTTGCTGGCAGAAGGAGAAACTTTTCTGTGTTTTTAATATAACGTCGTGCTCTTCATCTTGTCCTTCTGCAGGCAGACTATCATGCATTATATATACTACTAAATAAGACTAATTTTGGTACCAAGGAGGAGAGATACATATAGCATCTTGGTTACAAAAAACGTGTATGCGCAAAAAAGTTAATTACCCACATGTAACATTGTAAACATGCATCATGTAATGCACTTACTGATCCTATAGTTAAATTGAATTTGGCCAAAAACTTTCTAAATCCACATCCTCTGCCTTTCTAGTGTTACCTACTTTTCCTTTTGCACATTTACATTTTACGTTCGCACATGCAAAAAGCTCGTGTGTTTTGGTGGAACAAGAGGGAAACCAGAGTGAAGTCGAGTAAAAGCAAATCTTGAGAAAATGCATCATCATCAGCATCCTTTCCTTATGTTTATGTGTACATCCTATGCCTATTCCTATACCTACGGAGTTTGTATACACTCCGTCATGTCATGATTGAGAATATACGAGTCGAGCATAATATACGTATATATGTGCACAACGAGAGAAAAAAAGATGAAGAAGGAAAGACCTAATTAGCATGATGATGAATAAGTGGTTTTATTTTCAGCTCAAATATCTAGGTTAAATAACAAAAGTAGCCTGATTTCCCATTTTATGCATCTCCATTGTTGGGCTAATATCGGTAAAGATAAAGAAAGTTGGATGGAGTAGTCTTCATTGTTGTTGTTATATTAGGTAGGCATTTTGTGATGAGATGCTACTGATTGAAATGAAAAGGGGAGAAATACGCCATGTGAGATTATCAATGGTGGCAGGCATATGTACTTATTACATAGTTTTATTCCGATTTCTAAACTGAACTGACTATACGCATGCATACACGAAAGTGAGCCAAGATGAAGATGAAAGTTGTTGGTTAAAGATGCAATTTTAACCCACATAAATTATGGCATCGTGGTGTTTACAGAACGTGCCTTCTGTATAAAGATCTTGTCTGTCAGGCAGACTAATATGATGATACAAAATGGTGATTATGATTATGATTAGCATACATTACATTTTGTGATAAAACGAGCGTCACACCACCACCGGTATAATTTATATACCAACCGAACCGAACTGATCATATATGTAAATCTGACAAAAAAGGTACATTCTCGTTTATACTTACATCTGTGTGGCTGAATTGCTGAATACGTGTGGCGTTGGGAGGGGTGTCTACTCCAATATGCAATATCGGCAATATACTTCCTTGACTTTTAGCTAGGTCAACTTCTCCGTATTTCAGTGTGGAATCTAGGCATATAACAATGCATATCAATGTTTCGAATGNTGCATGTCAATGTTTCGAATGATCAATAACGATTTCACATTTTTTTCACCATCGGAGAAACATTGTTTTTTGGAATGTTTTTAAAAAGTATCCTTCATCTAAATTGAATAGAGATATCCTTCAATATATCATATTATATCCATTATATCCATTCAACATAATCGGCTCTCGGGGTTTTTTAAAAATTAAAGCCAGAAATGGGACAAAGCTATATAATTTCTCTATTTTCTAATCCTGCTAATTGTTGTTATTTTACAAGGGACACCGCAGCACAACTTTCCACTACTGTCATTGACTTTCGTTTTGAGTGACATTTTAGGAAGACACGCCAAGTTTTGTAAGTGTTGCCGTTGTTGACAGGCAGGACAGGGACAGAGAGGGTGACCAATTACCATTTTGAAGCAATACTAAATTCGTGCAGAGTGATTATTAATAAGGTCAAATCAGAGTGATTAGTTCATCTCTGATTCTGATTTCATTGCATTGCATTGAGAGGATGGGTATTTCAACATCGTCGTTAGGTGTACGTATATATGTCTTCCTCGAATGACATCATTCATTTATTATGGCACTTGAAGGGAAAAAGGTTAAATTGAGCAAATTGAGGTCTTTTGTGCTTTGTTTAAGGTCTTACGACAATTTTGTGGCCTTAAAGTACATAAGCAGCGAGGTTTAGCTGCTGCTGTCACGAGTTAAACAGGGGATAATTATTAAATAGGTTTTAAGGTGCGTGTAAAAGCGATGGTGGTGATGGTGTACACTAATTGGCAAATTATATTATTGTTATTATCGATACGTGTCTGTCTCAACTACTATCACCAAGATAAATTGGTTTCATTTAGAAATCTTTTTTTACTTTGTTTATTCTGCAGGTGTCAGGAGGAATTGGTCCAACAGTCGGGAAATATATAGGACAAACAAGTCACTACTACCACAAGTGGATCTTGTCTCACGGATTGTGTCAACATCAACTATTGCAGGCAGATTGACAATTATACAAACTAACGAAATCGCGAGGTGAGAAAGTGCATTGCACTTTAAGAAAAAATATATTACACATGAAATGGGCGCATTGCGTATATAGCTGTAGGTGTGCGTATACCTACCTACCTATATTTGTAGAGTGCTTCTTCAATTTAAAAAAATGCATTATAGAACTTCAGAATTGCTACAGGAGCAGGAGGACACACGAACGACACACGTTAATGATATTGCAAGTTTAATTTTGCGATAAAGAGGCGTCGGGTACGTGTCTCCTCCTCACTCACCCGTCTCCCATAAGTCCATAATATGCCTATGCTCCATTTTATGACAGCAAAGTAGGATTTTCTCACGACTCGTATCACAACAATAGACATTGGCAATGCGGGATTGTTGCAGTGTGTGTTAATGCAATGAAAGAAAATCCTGTCAGTCAAGCATATTGGTCAAGATTGTGTAGGCAGGGAAGGCACGGTGGAGCTGTTCATGGGAATTTTCTAATTTGTCCCAGTTTTTATAGTGAAGAAATGCATGTTCTGTTTCGTTTCTATCTCAAAATAAAATGCTGTTTCACTTTTTGCTCACCTCTTTGTTGTGTACAATACAATTGACTACACACACACTTGCTTTATTCACTACTACTGATATGTGATCTCGTTAAAAGGAAAAGGATGTAATGCAATGCAGCAAAGAATGCATTAGGGCATGCTGCAGAATTACACATTGCGATAATAAACTGAAATGGGACATGATGTCTAGTTCAAAAAATTACTCTATATATTTTATATCGCATTATAAATACTGTATATATTATTTACGTATCTATACTACATTCACATTCCTACGCTTTTGCTCACCGTAGTGTGTCTGTGTCAGTCTGATATCGTTTAACCTAGTAATAATTACAATATGGAGCATAGCATAATAATTTTATTACAATTGAGAAGAAGTAAATCAGGATAGTGCGATGCAACAATAGCGAAAGTAGTGTGCGTATGTGCAATAGCATAATTTATTTATTGTTAACAATAAAAATTAAACTCCCAGGTATTAACTCTACTGGCAAGCGATAGTAAAATCAATGAGGGTTTAGAGTTGAGTTGATGATGCATTGATGGATAATACTATCGTGGGAAAATGTGGTGTGGTTTCAAATGGGGTTTTAATTTTCCCTAAATACCGCTGTAATTGCTTGTGCATCGACGCAATTAAAGTTATTAAAGTAATTTTGCAGTGGGATGGCTGAGTTGCTCCACGTGCTTGCTGCTTTTACTTTTACGCTAGTATCGCAATGGCAATTTGTAGTTGTAGTTTGTACTCATCATCAATAATTAGGGACGGAGTTGCAACAGGGGAAGCGATTTATTAATTGTAGCCCTTGCTTTGTCTTGTTATTATATCCCGATGGTAATTTGAATGCGAGTGGTATAGAGAGGGAAACACGTGAGAACATGAGGTTAATGGGTTTGAAAATCAAGTGTACGTGCGGGTATTTGTAGTTTTGCCATCTTTATATCTTTACTGTTGTAATACAAAAATCATTTTATGCTTGTACAAATTTTCTCATTATCAACTGTTTCGTCAACCGTGTAAATGGTAACAAAGTTGTGAAAAAGAAATTGAGGATTGTAGGTAGATCACTATTTGCATTGAGGACTAATGGGTGCTAGAGCCAGAAAAAATTGTGTTTTCACATGTGTATAAATAAGGCAACAAGGTATGGTAAATTGACCATGTCATGTCGTCATTCATTCAATTTTTGAGAAAATTAGGAGCAGACAAAGATATTTTTTGTTCCCTCAATGAAAAGTGAAATTAATGAGGATATGAGATACTTTTTTATTACTGTGGTTAGGATTAAGACGGAAAGATGAGCTAGTATTAGTGGGTGCACCCAGATAGGTACAACAAGTAAAGGCAGTTCGATTCGAAGCTGCGAAGCCAGCACGCGTGCTAGCGTTGTACACCTGCAGTAATTAATCCTAGTAATAATACCAGTTTTTGTCTGATTTTTATCCCTGCAAACGTTCGTACATGTGTATACCATCCTAAAAAGTAATTGACATGATGAATGAAGTGAGAAACGAAAAAAAAAGTATGAAGATGATATGATAGAAATAAGTGTACTTCATCTTTGATTTTGGTTCTAATTGATATCGTGTACGGATTGGAATTTGGAATGCACAAGACAAAAAGAAATTGTGCATGGTTAAATATGGTGCAGCTCTAGTTGGCAGGTTGTAAATGAAAAGCCGCATATCGGACTGGTAAATGAATAATACATCAAGCAAAAAAATGAGAAAGGGTACAGAATACAGAAAAATACCAACATATTTATATGTATGTATACACATAAGTGCAAGTTGCACTTCTTTGAGAGCACATAAACATAAAGTATCCGCATAATGATCAACATTATCATTGTGATTATATGATGATGACATGCAGAAATGTTTAAAATCGTCCTCATCCACTTGAAAAGGCTCATGTGAAGCTTGCAAAAGTAAAAAGATGAGGGAATATGGGTTAGCGGGCCAAAAATGGAGAGCACAGACATATCAAACCATCATGATCATCACATTGAGCGAGCTTGTGTGTTGCAACAGTATATATAAAAGAGTTCGCTGGGTATACGAGTTCGCTGTAAAAGGTAAATTGCAGTTGTGTGAGTATAAGGAAACAAGTAAGACAACAGAAAACACCACCATGCAAATGCAATTCTCTTTTCTAGACTGATGTAAACCAGAAGCAGGTAGGCTTGCTCCGTGCATATATCATGTTTCGTATTGAGTGAGTGTGTGTGTTGTGCACCACTACCAAATGAGGATGCAATATGCAATGCATGATTATATGAAGTTACTCTATTCATTGAGAGATTTTGGTCAATTTTTTTTCTCTTAACGATGATGATGAAGCAATATATCACAGAAATCATAGTAGCACACGCAGTAGGAGGCTATGTGGCAAATTTATATTCGCCACTTCTAGATCAACTTATACAAAAGTTATATTCGTGTGTATTGTCAATATCGTCATCACATTTCCTTCATGTTCCTTGTCTAATTTGTACTGATTCCTAATAGCTATTAGGTTGTCTGCATTTGTCGTTGTTGACTTTAGGGAGGGTGCAATACACTACTTCAACAAAAGCAAATGACATTTGAGCCCACATATAAGAAAAGGCAAAAAATATTTTTGTTTTGCGAACACGAGGTTTTTTATATGTATATCTCGGCCAAATGAAATGCAGGCAGTAATGAAGAGAAAAAGGTTGACAACAAAATTAAATTGGTTTGGCTTACTGGTTCGTTGGTTTTACATATACCTACCTATTCGCGATAGGCACATGACTTGGTGCTTTAGTAGGATTACTAATGTTTATATTATGTCTATACACGCAAGCTTATAATTTTTTCCTTGACTTGTTGCTCTGCCTTACTTACTCTGATTCACTTTTTCTTTGTGCTTTAGTGGATTTGAGAAGCGTATCAAATTTTGTTCTCTATTTGTCAGTCGTCCTCATCACCGCATCGTCCTCAAAGTGAGCATACAAACAGGGCATGTTTATCCCCTGCCCCTGTCATCCTCGTAAAACTAGCAGGCAGAGAGAGTCAAGTGGAAAAGATGTAAACATAAGTTATCAAAACATCTCGGGCTTTTCCTTTGGTTTCCTTTTCGAGTCGAGTTGGGTGGGAAGACATGTACACATGACTAATGACCTCGATATTTGATTCTTATTTCGGTAAATGGTTTATATAAACATGCTTGTAATGAGTAACAAGAGGAAATTGCGCTGTTCGTGTAAAACATATTGTACGTACTTCTTCTTTGCATACGCGCACTTTTGGCCTGCAATGTAACAAAGGAATATGGCGTATACATATATAGTTTTTATGAGTTGGGGCATGGAAGTGAGATCTACTAAAACTTATTTTGTCACGTTAAAGCAAGATTCCAAGGATTTCGAGTGAAAAGTTGGAAAAGTTTTTATTGGCGAGGGGACGCTGACGATGACATGATTGTCTTTTTCGCCTCGTTTATAGCTTGGCATTTGCCTTTGGTGGTATATTTGGTGATAATGATAAGACTGACACGGAGCAGGAGCAGAAAAGAGTCAGAGCAGGATTGGTGAAGGATTTTCACACTTCATATAGGATAAGGACACGAATGGTGACAATGTACATGTATTTGATGACATCGTTAAAAGCCAAGCTAAAACCAAACCATCCTCATCGCCATCAACTTCTCGCTTCATTAGTAATAGTGTCATCATCATCGTTCATTCCTCATCATCGTATCACATCCTTCTCAGTGGATTAAAGGATTTAACTCATTTTGTACAAATGAGTTGATTCATTTAATGAATTGTGTATAATCCTACATATTGCTGTGTGGTTTTATGCCAGCAAAGTCAACTCAATTTCTCTCTTGTCTGAGTCTCTTTGGGTTTTGATTGATTTTTTCTAAGTATGAAAGAAAGCGCCGACCATGTCCTTTTTAAATTGGGAGCTACACGTAATGCAGAGTAGAGAACAGATTTGCTTCTTGTCTTGCCCGATTTGAGGTCGCGTTCCAAAACTGCTCTTTTTCAGAGTATGCAAATATTTCGAATCTGCATACGTAATGAATGGGGATAAGGATAACAGCACTCGTTTTATATGAAGCGAATGTGGTGACGACAGTAGTAAGCGGAAAATACCTAAATTAGAGCACAAGTTCATGAGCGGACAAAGCTCTAGACATTTTCCTCATCGCGAATGGGTCGCGAAGAAATTCCACATATCTTCAATTCCATTCCTCTGGATATATTTATGTCGCTTTGCTGGTACATTGTCAGGTCTGCTTTTTAGTGAAATCCCGCTATTGAGAAGGAAATACTGAGCTCAGTTGTTTTTTTTGTCAACTTATGTACCAAAATCTCAGTCAGGCAGGCTAGGCTGGTGATAACATCAACTTTGCTCCTAAAAGTACAGTGAACCATGATTGTTGATGATCTGATGAAGTATAGTTGCAGCTTTGTGTCATTTTTGGTGCAGTTTATATGTTTCTCCGCCTCTCCCACTGCCATAAGTCATTCGACTCATTCGGTCCGTTTCAAACGAGATTTCATTCCGTTTCAATTTTATCTCTCTCCACTTGTGCCTCGACATAATGTTAGATATGTGAAACCTTGTAGATTCTCATTTGCCGTAATATTCTGTCTGGTGTGAGCTGAGCCGAGATAGGAAAGTTGTATATTATAAGCCATGCAGCGTTTTAATTTATTTGTGACGACAACGACGTGAGGTTACGAGTTAACTAAAAAGAAATACGGGGCTTAGGTTCACTCACTTTTACTTTGTACGATTATTCACTTGACGAGATAACTAGTGCATGGTAAGCAAATTTCTTTGTGCATATGTTGTTACATGGATTAGGCGCACCAACGGTTAAACTTATAGACACAGTCACATGTCATCTAATGCAAAGTGGGATAGAAAAACATTCAAAAAAAATATAATGTGGTGAGGTGACATATTTGTTGATAGTCCTGTATGTGTATCACTGACTGACGATGAGTTCAAGCATATACTCATAATGTGCCTTACTCATTTGCCAGAGTAATAATCTCTTCTGGTATTATATTATAATATACACAACACGATTATATGAAGAACGTCATTGAAATACTTTCTGGTCGTTGACACCGTCACTCCACGACTTTATGTACGGCACCAGGACATCGTGGCTCGACAGAATTCATTTTGTAAGCCTTTACAATATACTAACGCATATAATTGGTCTCGTTATAGTCGTTTCGCATGTTGTTACAGTTTTTTTTGAATAAAATATATGGCACAGCTTTATAGCATGGTCAAGTGAAACTGGAACAGGGTTTAACGAAATGAACCCATGTTTCGGGTAAAATCAGTTTAATTTTTGCCTTACGCTGTCCTAAACAAGGAAAAGGATAACTTAAAGAGTCTATTGTTAATTGAATGAAACACTACAAAAATTCATACCATCTAGAGTTTCCATTTTTGAATAAAAGTAAGAAAGGAACGCCAGTCCTATCTATCATGCTCCTGCGTATGTTATCCTTGTCTTTGTGATTTATACTCATAATGATAGTCTGCATTATAGATATGTATTACTTGGGTTTGGTTGTTTATCTATTGTCTTGTATGCAAGGAGTAATCTCGTTTTTCAATATCGTGGGGAAATAGGGAAAGTGGAGGAGTAACTAGTTTAACAAAATTGAGTTCATAGCCGATGCGATATTGATGAAGAAGAAAGTTGTCAAATTGTCAGTTACACGTTGAAAATGCTGGGTAAAAGTAGGATACTGACACAGAGAGAGGACGACGACAAAGGACACCAATTCTCTTGATGGAATAGTCACGGTAGCAGCTATATAGACGGTTGGTACTGTAGTTTTAGTCGGCTTTTCCAAAAGCGATTGGATTAATGGCTGTGCATGCATCAAAGTATCCATCTATAATGTACATGTGTACGGTGAAATAAATCAGGCCAATGAGTAAATGGATGGATGAGCTAAGTCTATTTTTTGCATGTTGACACTTTGTGTTTGATTGAATAATTAGGACAAATCGTTAACATAGTCTAGCAGATGCTTCAGCATCAGTAGTTAAATAGACTGCATGGTGTTCAGTGCATTAGGACAGGTGTAGGTGCAGATGCAAATAAATACTAGTTTGTAAGATTCCATCATTTCAATATCGAAATTAAGAATCGGTAAGACCGATACAAAAAATGTAACAATTGGTAGCCAAGCTAAGGTTGCAACTTTGGAAAACGGGATTGGTAAAGTGTGTAACAAATCAGGAAAAGTAATTAATTATTAATGGAAAAACAAGATTGGGGAGAAAATATAGAACGAGGTTATCCTTCAAGAGGGAATTTTTCTCTGGGGGTACAAAAGTAAAAGTATTGAAAAGTAATCTAGTCTGTGGGTTTGCATTCCCCCTATTCCTATTGTATGTAGAATGTAGAAGCAATCATCATGGATTAGAATTAGACCATTTGGTATGAGGGATTTTTTCTCTGGTTCCATTTGATGTTCTCAGTTGATCTTGTGGAACCTATTCATCTATCCATTTTCTGGTGGTGATGTGTGGCATGGCCAGCTTTTTTTTGCACATCCATCCGTTCCGCAGTTTGAACTAAACAGTTCCATTCCATTTCATTCATTCCAGGTCGGAGATTGACCTGCCCTGTATACATTTGTAGAGGAAGAGGGGATTTTTTCGTGTAGGGAACGAAAGAAAGTATTTTTTCCACCGAAAGGAAGGCTGACCTAATTCCTGTCATTCAGATTCAACTCTACAGCTGCTGTTCCGAGCTTAAAAGCAAAAGCGAATGAACGAGCAAAAAAACTTGCATGAATAAAGCATGCCTTTCAAGCCTTGCTGCTGCTATACGCTATGGTTGTTCACACTCCAAAAATGTATGTTACAGGTTATGTGCTTGCGCTTGTACAGTAATGATAAATGGGGGTATGTACTTATAGCGTAATATCCAGAATGTGTGTAGATTTATATTGCACAACACGCGTTTTGCATGATGATCACCACGATGGCGAAGCCCCATCGTATGAACTTTTTTTTCTTCCTTGCGTCTTCGAAGAATGTAAGAATGGGAATAAATCGTGGTGAATTTGGATGGATTGCATACATGGATGTACTTCACGTTCGTGTGTAACCCCTCTTAAACTTAAATATATATGTAGCTAGTAGCTTGGCTAACAAGGAAGGTAAAAAAGAGCCTTGACTTGCGTAACACTTGTTTGTAGTCGTGCTCTTCATCAGAGTATCTTGCTGTGCTGTTTCGTGTAGTTATATATACGATTTACTTGCGTTTTGTTTTGTAACAAATAACAAATTGGGGTTGTGTCGCGAGTCTTAAGACAGGGAAGACCTATGTAGGTACATTAGTGTTGTTGTGGATTGCCCGCTGTTTATGTGCTTCCTTAGTTGCACACACACGTTTGCCACTCTGCAAAAGAAACAGAATGGATACTGGGAGGAATAAAATGGAACGTGTGTGACTCCAAATGCTACATCCGTACACGGACATATCTATGCTGATGATTGTGATGATGTATACACTTTCCATTCGACTTTCAAGCGGATATGCATCCCCTCACCATGCTCTCATTCACTTTCGATAATGTCCTTAAGTCAGTCAGTCAGCCAGTACACGCGTTGTTGTGGCTAAACATGCAAAGCCTTTTCTCATGTGCAGGATTTGGCCATATAACCAATTAGGGATTCATTTTGAGCTGGCACGAATTTAACTAGATTTCATGGACTGGTAAACTTGTAAATATTTATTGGAGCTTAAGGGTCATCTCATGCTCCACGCGCTCCACCTTATTCATTTTGAGCTGGCACGAATTTAACTAGATTTCATGGACTGGTAAACTTGTAAATATTTATTGGAGCTTAAGGGTCATCTCATGCTCCACGCGCTCCGCCTCATGGTCTCCCCGTTTAAAACTAAAATTGTATCTGATGCAAACGCAAGATTCTGTATATGTGGTGTATAGGATGAGGTGCAAACCCTTTCATTTTCCACATGGTTGGCATTTATGGACAGGATGAAATGTGTGTTAAGTACCAACACACTCCGAAGAGGTCTTGTTCTAGAATTTTTCGGAAATTGGTCGCTTATTCGTCTTATAGGTGTAAAGCACCCGTGTTGTTGTGCGTACGCTTTCTATGTAAAAAAAAATCCACATTTTTTGGTTTATGGGTTCATCCTTCTTCTGGCCAGTTCCGATCTGCTCTCGTTCTTTTAAAAAAAAGACCGTGTTTATTATTTTTTGGAGGAAACGACTGACACCACGAGAAAATGAAATAGGTGAATGGATCTCCACATACCTTGGAACAGACATACCTAGTGAGTGTGAGTATATGCATACGGGAATGCTGGGATGCGATAATCCATGTGCTGATATACCATTACTACTTTCATCTATACAACCCAAACGTAACAGCAGCATAGTATGTCAAGGCAGCTAGGACGAAAGAGCAAAGAACTCTGGCTTTTTCGTAACTTCTCGCTTCTCCTTCTGGACTCTGTATCCACTCCTTTTGCAAACTGCAAAGTTGAACTACATTTTCAAAGCACAGGCGAGCAAACCATATGTAGCTAGCTATTGCATCGTTTTATACCACCACCGTCACCCACAGCCACAGAAGGCTAGCACTAGGTTACACACAGCTCACGTGTGTGCTTTTTATATGTATATGAATATTTTGGCTGTAGTAAGAGAATGGCATGCTATATCCAGCACACCACCACCACCAGAGCAGTTTTATGCTCTCGTTCTCTCTGCTCCCGTTTAGTATATACATTAGTGCTCGCGAAATAGAGGAGACATATGGGCATAATATGTGTATAGAGAACCTTATCCGAGCGGTTTTATGAATGTATGCATGGAGCAAAAGAGGAGAGCTTTTGAGGACAAAGTCGGGCAATGCCCGATAGAGAGGTTTGTGTGTCAACTCCGTTTGTCTTTTTCCAAGTTTAAGTAGGCTGAGGCTAGGCCGAATCTCATGTTATTACTGGTACATATAGTAGTACACTTTTACATGCCTTGTGCTGGGCCCTCTTTTTGTGTGAAGCAACAGAAACTTAACTTGACTGTTTTTGGAACACTCTTTTCACTCCTTTTGGAATAATACATAGGCTACAGCAGCAGCCAACATAACACCCAAGCAGAAGTCGGAATGAATGGTCCACATTTTCCCGATGATGATGATGATGACGATGAGCTGTGTGATGCTCCTTGTTCCCTTTTCTCTCTGCTCATATCCCATACTATCTTCCCTGTCCGCATTTTCAGGGAAAAATAGGTATCTAGGTAGGAAGGTTATCGTTCGACTGCATGCAGTTCCTTAGTTGACACATAGAATACAAAAAAGGGAGCAACAATGGATATTGGTTGTTTCAACCATGTCATATATAAATACTCTCTGTGGACTTTCCGCTTTTACTTTCTGCTCTGGTTTTCGCTCCGAAAACGATGTCTCTCCCTTGTCACGGAAGAGTCCCTTGGTGTGTTGTGATATGATAAAAGTACAAAGGATACATGGTGGCAATAAGCTGCAAAAAAGTAATCGTAATAATCATCACCATATCATACCGGGTGCTTTCATGTGGTGGAGATTATTTCTTGGCATATGCTGAGCTGAGAACAAAATTGTTATTATTATGAGCTTTGTTGAGACATCATGGTTGGACTAACTCTGCAGTGGTGTTATCACCACCACCGTCGCTACCATCCTCATTTCCTGAACACTGCGTACGAACGAAGCTGAGACATTTTTTTATAGTCGGACGGCCGACTTACATATTTCCATTTGTAATGTGGATGTTCCCCTCTGCTGATGCTCCTTAGATCTGGAATTTGCAGGCGGGAGGAATATGCATCATGCGGAAGTAGTACTGGAGCGGCGGGTGAAAAAGTATCGATGATAAACAGGAAAGCAAATGGAGGCTGACTAAAATGGAGAGAGGAAAAATTGAGAGTATTTTTTCTATATTGAAATTGTTACGATTTTTTGGAACGCCGTAAAAAAGTCTTTTTATCACCAGTTAGTGGGACAAAAGTAAAGGAGGGGAAGGGAACGGCGAAGGCAAAAGAGTAAAATCGTGTGCACTTTGTGTAACACTGTGTTGAAAGAAGGGCATAAATAGTGAGTAAACAAGGAAAAAATGTGATTGTATGTCATGTCACGATCAAAGCGAAATGAATGCGTTACATTCGCCTTACCATGCAGAATGGAATTGGGGTACTTGAAAGGTTACAAAAGGATTCATCACTAGCACAGTATGAAAGTGTCATATTTATTGTACACAGAGAGTTCGTAGGAATATGTGTAGCAGAGGAGAAATGGAGGTTATGCACATTAGTCCGTGTCTATATGTGTTTCGTATTTACATACACTTTTGGTGATTTGATGTTATTAGGTCATGTCATGCGGAAGGGAAGAACGAGGACTTATTACCTAAATCTGTACAAAGTAACATATTTTCAAAGATGATGATGATCATCATTGTGCATACCGTTTCACATTCTAGGTTTTGTATAGATATACCATACCTATATACATCATAAATAAATAGTTGCACACGTACAAAACCAGCTTCACTTTCATTGCACTTGCTCCCTTTTCTGAGATGATGATGGCGATAAGAATGATGTTGAACTATATATTCTGTGATTTTCTGTGTTTGTTTTTTATTGCTCAATAATTGAATTCATTGAGAAAATACAAGAGATCTGATATTGGGAGGATGATATGGTTTGCAATAAAAAATGAAATCTGTGCTTGGCTTGGCTCGAGGGTGTAAGTCAGCGTCAGAGTCAGAGGAGATTGAAGCTCTATTGTTTTGAGTGATATGATGGGGTGGTGTAATCAGTTTCATTTCAATCCTTTTTGTCAGAAATGAAAATATGGTTGTATAAATTTTTTGAGGTTTGTGGATCTCGCGATATTTAACACAAAAGTAAAACAAGGATAAAGAAAGCACACACGCGTTTTCCTTTTTAGAAAATTATAAAAAAGTAAAACAGTCTTTCTTTTCAGTCATAAGTAATTGTAATGCTGCAAGACAGGTATAACCAATTATGATTTCCCTTATAGCCTTTTCTCTTTTAAGCTAGGTATGTCGGTGTGTTGTGTGTGTGTATAGCAATTTAGTCAATATAATTTGCGGCCTGCTGCCAACCAGATTCACTTTTCATGAAGATTTCACTTACTCTGAAAAATCACTTGGCCTGGTTAGCTCTCGAAGCTCTCGCTTGGAAGTACTAGTTGTACAAGCAAGTAGTACAACAAGTATTGAGGTAGGACACTGTGTGTATGTGTGTGTGTGTATGCATGCGTAATGTACACTGATTATATTTTTCTCATTCTACAATATAATCTAAAAACTGACGATGAGTGAACAGTAAACAGTGGATTTCAAAAAAAGGGTATACATGCCGCGTCGTGCCGTGCCTTGAAGAGGAATTCGCAATGTGTATTGCACTTTAGAAAAAAAGGTTGTGCACAAATATAGACACTCTAGTAGAATTGCATTGTTGTTGGCATTTTTATCGTTGAAATGCAACAGGGCGTTTTAATAGGGCACCGTGAGTTATTACATGCTCACTCACCAACTCTCTGAACAGCCTGAGCTACAAACTTAAGTACACACGCAGTCAGACAGAGAGGATGAACGAAAGAGAAAAAAGCGTTGGGCAAACGAGAGCGAATTGAGTGCAATATGGGGAACAATTAGAATAACAATGAAGAGATAATGTAATGCAACGCTAAATCCCTAGTATATAGAGTGCATCTTCATTCATTTCACACGGCATTTACATTAACGCGCCGTATCTGTACACATTAACATTGGCAAACTCACATTGCGGTGAGTATAATGATGAAAAACATAATGGAGAAAAAACGCAAGGTTTACTTAAACAGGAATTGTAGGTTTTTAGGTTTTGTTGTGAGTGGTACATCACATCAGATACGTCGTGTACACCGTCGTGTACCCATGTATCGTAAACGGTATCAAAAACTTTTAGTTTCCTTATCTATTCTCTAGTCACTAGTAGTATTTATGTTTAACTGGGGAATGCAAATGCAACAATAAGTGTGTACGTACTGCGGGGCTGAAGACGACAAATGAAATGAAATGCGTTTTTTCAGGATGTGTGATACTATGCATAATGATGATTTGTAATGTGGTACATAGGACACGCATCACACAAATAAGTTTACTTGTCCCTCCCTACTTGAAAATAAAGGTATGCAAGTCTGTGTGCATTTCGTTGGGTTATTGGCGTTACATGTGGTAATAGGAAAAGTTAAGAATGGATACACAGTTATGTGCACAGTGTGAAATATATAGGCAAATGACATAGTAAGAATGAATGAAACGTTTAGATTTTACTTGAATAGTGACTCCGTCAATGTGAGACCACAGCGTGAAAAGATTCGATTATGCCTACTTACTTACTTACTTACAACTTTTGTACGTGTAGTAAAGTTATCTACCTACGTATGAAATGCTGTGTACAAGTGTGCATGTGATGATACTATGTACGATGAAAGCCGGTTGCGAGGTTTCTGAGCTGCTGGCTGAGGTTAGGTTAGGTATGTATTGGTTGGTATACTACAGCATTAGTATACCCATATTACCAAAAGGATATTATCCTGCCTGATACATGTTCTCTCTGCTTTTGAGTCTGTTTGAGAAGTAAGCAAACCTAAGACTCTGGCTCAGTTTCGTTTTGGCTGCTGCTGTTGTAGCAGCGTGCAAAAAAGGTTGCTGTGAGCAAGCCTGTTGTTTCATTGTGTCTCAAGGACTTATTCGCGAGGAAGCTGAAACATTATCAAGGAAACTAGGAACAAGTGAATGACGTGGTGGGCATAATTACTCTTTTTGCCTCAGTTCAGTTGTGACTTTTTGGGTGGACTCCAAAGTGTAATAGTTTGTGAATTTAGAGGATTGTAATAAATTGTGAAATTTGGTTACAGTTGACTTCTTTGACATTATTCGTTTGGTGGCGATATTGGATTGAATCCGAAGGGAAATTTAGGATTGAGGGTAAAGGATTTGCCAGCTTTTTATTCATCAATAATAATAATATAAGAAATTGGTCAAATTGGTGCATGAGATACAAGTTTGATGAGATTCTTGTCTGTGAAGTCGTGATATATGTGAGTCGTGGTGGCATAGGAATGCCAAATGGTGAGTGAAATGGCCTTGGTGTAGCCACATGTGCAGAGGAGAACATGACTTAAAACCGGAATTTAGCTAGGACCTCTCCTTACTACGCAGTTTATTAGTAAACCTTGGTATTTGTGAGGTTCAACTTGCAAGGTGTGCGCATATGATGGCATATGAGATTTTTGGGTTGGGAGTTGGGCTTGTAAAAAAGAGAAAATCATTTTGAGAAAGTGAGATATCTGTCACAATGACACAATTTTCCACTCTATGTACACACACACAAGCAAAAAGACAAAGGAAAAAGTGTGCTGTTTCAAATTTCATCGAAATAGAACCTCTACTTTTGTATAGGTTATCCAATCTATTATATTAGCGGAACAATATGAGAAAGGAAAAAAAGGAGTGTTTTGTCTATAAAAACGATGAGCACGGTCACGGTATATAAAGGTTATGGAGATTTGGAGTATTTGGTGTAGTAGAGCTAGAAGAGGTGCAAAACATGATGAAAAAAGACGGAAAGCCTTGTGCACTTTTTTGATGATGATATGGGAAGTAATCAAGATCATGAAAGGAGCATCATTGGCAAAAGTAGCAATATAAATGATATTGACTATGGCATAGGTACACACACACTACTCACACACCAGCTACAGCACACAGCACATACGGAATACGGCTGCTGCTCTTTTTAGGCAAAATTTTCTCATATGCATAAATATGAATTAAACGAGTACCTACACAAAAAATGTTTATATATATAAGTAGTTATGCGCTATGTACGAGTAGTAACACATTTATATATAAATTTTCGTAATGTATTTTTTGTGCAGACACAGAGCCAGAGCACCAAGCAGCAAAAAAGCACCAGGTTGACCTTACCAGTGACCTTTGACAAAGACAAGGAAGCTGATACAACATCCACATCATCATCAACCAACTACAGCAATGTGCTCTCCGCTCTCAGCTTGGCATTGACTCTTTAGCAATCATCGTGTGAACACGAATAATCATCCATTCAACAAACACTTTGTTACACATAACATATCTAACTCATCTCCAATCCCACTCAACAACATCTTTCGTGTTTGTGTATAAACGTGCGGATGTATAAAACGGAAAAAACCTTAAACTTCAGAGGATAATCCATTCGAGTTTTTTTACTCGTTACGTGAATCAACAAACAAATATATATATATATTATTGTTAGAAAAAAGTGAGTTGAATTGAAAGTGAACAAGTTAAAAAAAACGTGGAAAAAATCCATTAAACCCTTTTCCTTTTTCAGTGTAATAATAAAAAAAGGAGTAATCATAATTATCATTATACATACTGTACTCTCACTCAGCATACTCAGCCCATGCTCACCAAGAGAATATGATTGATGAAGGTGATTCTGTAAAGTGGATCTAGTGAACTAGATTATTTAAAAAAAAGTGGGGAAAGAGACTTGATTCTTTTACTGATATTAAACTACTCCATTGTTACTATCATCATTCATTTGGTGTTCTTGTGAAAGTAAACCTGATTCCGCGTGTTTCTCATGCTCACCTCCTCACCACCGAGACTGCATCAGTAAGAGTTATTGTGTGTGTGTGAGTCCCACATGCCCGCATGTAAAAGTGCATTGATGAGTACAGACCGCTAAAAAGGGAAAGGAAGTAAAAAGTGGATGAGCATGTGGGTGTAGAGAGAACAAGTGGCTCTTCTGTGCGAACACCAACCCAGAGTGAAATGTTTGACGGCACAAGCCGCTATTGTTATCATTATCATCATCATCCTCATATTCCTCATACGAGTCCAACAAGTAGTAGTGCTATATTGATAATGCAAGACGAGAATAGCAGCAGCAGCAGCGAAAGCAGTCAGATTAATACATCTCGCTACTCCTCCTCCAATAATCGTAAAAACAATCATCGTATTAGTATTAACAACAATAATAATAATAATAATAAGGACGATGCAGCAATTGTAGCAAGAAGAGGAGCAAGAGAAGAAAAGTGCATCGAGGAAGTTAGTGTTTGTCTCGGCGTCAATGAGTTGTTGTGCCGCAGCGTCAGCGTCAGCGTCACCACCAGCACTCTAGTAAGTGGATGGTGACCCAGAAGAAGGGAAAAAGAAAGCGATCTTCTTTTTTTCTATATGGTGTTGTGCCGTCGTAGTTGCAATTTGCAATACATACCACCACCAGCAATCCGACTCTGAGCAAAATATATAAAAAAAAGTGTGCGTGGTGGTCTAGAAAACTTGTCCTAGATTTGTACTATTATTATTATTATTATTATTATTAAAAGCATCTCAGAAATTGAACAAAGTTGTACTCTTTTCACCTCTCCTCGTACAAGTTCAGAGCGAGAGGAAATTGTGAGAAAGTGTGAAGGGATATTTTAAAGGAGGAAAAAACAGTTGTATAATTTTGAACACAAAAAACTTGAGACAAAAATGGATGCTGTAGTTGAAAAGAAAATGATTGATATTAGTGACGACTCCTCTTCTGTGGTGGCCGTAGTAGATCACCACGAAAAGCTGCCAAGGGCATCCTCCCCACCAACGGAATTAGAACCTAGCGAAGAGTTTCCCATCTTGTATGGTCTCCTCACAGCCCCGAAATCCTTCAAACCGAAAAATAGTGAAGAGTTACAGTCACTGCCACACGACCTTCACAGTAATAATAATAGTAGTAGTAGTAGCCGGAGCGAGGTGGGCAATTGTATTCACCAGTCTGGGATTTATCTTGATGAAGTTATCTCAATGGAGGAAGCAGACAGCCAAAATTTAGACTTTTGTGGGAGTAGTCGATCTGCTGCAAGTTCGCCACAGACGGTGGACAGTAGCTCCAATTTAAGCACTCCAGATGAAAATGATAGTCCTATATTTTCAAATTATTTAAGAAACAGCAACAATAGTAATAGTAGTACTGCTAGTAGCAATGCTGGGGATTTGTCTGAAGATGAATCATCAATAGCTTGCAGTCCAGGTGGAAGTTTGGCAGGAGGGGATGAATGTGTAGATGACAACATTCCAACCTCCACCACTTCAGGGTTCAAGAGGAAGGCGACAAGACTGGAGACTGCGATTGGAAACATTGTCAGGCGACGCAGGGTACAGAAGCGTCCCAGTCCCAACAACTCTTCATCTGTGCCATTCCCATTGGCTCCGTCATCCCCAACAGTGTCGACAACTTGCGTCGATCCTCCACAGCCGCCCTCTCAGAACCGAGGACGAGGACGGTCAGAAATCTTGGAAAGGATTTTGAGAAGCTCGACAGCAAACACGGTGAATAATTCAACTGTACCACAGCCATCTCAACCAGCGGGTCGCAACAACGCTTCCATGAATGAAGGAAGGAACAATGATAACAACAACAATGAATGTAATGGTTACGAACCGTATGCCTAAACTTCGTGACTTGCTAACAATGCCAGAAGATCAACTGGTGAAACGACGTCGGCTGGAGTATGGCATCAATAATAACAGCAGCATCAACAACGGTGGTAGTGGTAGAGGTGGTGGTGGAACACAAGAGCAAGTTCACCGAGAATTTTCCCCGCCACGCAACAACATCTTAGCCTAGCCTGCTTCAGAAGGGACGCCCAGCAGACGCTCCACTTGGACATGGTGGCAGATTTTCCTTCGAGAATAATGTACTTCGGGGTCCTCCCGCTTTAGTGTCAATAAATACCTTGAAGTTTAGTGATAATAGCAGTAATAATAATAATGTAAATGATGAGCGACCTTACAAATGCTCCCTTTGTGATCTCCGTTTCAAGAAGCTGCCTCTTCTCAACCGACATGTCAAGACACATAGTCATATTAAGCGATACGTGTGTCGTTTCTGTTCTCATGCTTTCAAACGAAGTGATAATTTGCTCGCCCATATGCGAACCAGTTGTAAGGGGATCAAAGAAGCAGATGCAAAGTTTGCCGGGGTAGGTCGCCCCACTGGGAATATCAACGGACAGATCATACCATCATCATCATCCCCTGTGCTGGGCCAGGTGTTAGCATCACCTCCCATTGTATCCAGAAGTCAGCTAGAAGAAGCGTTGTTGAACTTGCGTGGAAATGGCGAACAGCTATACAGTAACAACCATGGCTCGTCTCTGGTCTCAACTACAACAGGAAGTCCTCCACCAAGGCTTCCCAGACGGCAGAACATTCAGCCGGGTCCTGATTTCCAATCCCGACATTCAAAACTTCTGGAGATATTGAGTGGTTCCCCAGTAATCGCAAATAGTTTGGCTGTTGATGGTGGCGAAGACCAAGACGAAGAAGACATGCCGCTTCCATTGAGTCTCAAAGTGGAACGACGATGCTCATCTCCTCCTTCCTCACTCTCACCTTCCTCTTCGTCTCAATCTCAATTTCTCCGATCTCATCACTCTTCATATTCCAACTTGATAAAACAGAACGAGCTTCCAGAAGATGGCCAAGAGGAAGACGAGGAGGAAGAGGAGAATGATAATGAGCGTCCCTTAGACTTGGGATCTGTACGGTCACCAGCTCCAGCCCCCGCTCCAGTAGTTCCATCCGTTAGAAGTAGGGATCATCCAGAGATTGTATCCATCTTGTCAAGACAGCCAAAGAATGTTGTGATGATGGCTCCAGACCTCAGGAAACTTGTAGGATTGGATTCCTTGTGAAATGCATACCTCTTTTAACCACTGAATCTCTTTGTTGTCGGACGCCTCTTGCACATCGTGGAAATTGATTCAAGACAGCAGCAGGATCAACAACTCATTCTACCATTTGTTTAATCCTCTTCTTGAGGAGGTTGCAATGACTCTAAAAGTATTCTTTTAAAAACTAATAATCTTTCAACCTCCTTCCTCCACGAATTTCAATTACGTCTCAGGATGTGTGATACGTTATATGATTTTACCAGTTAAAGCGTAGTAAATAGGCTAGTACTTATGAATTTTTCCAAAACGTTTCTGAAAACTACTGTAAATTACAATTTCCTATTAATGGAAACCAGTAAACAATTAAATTGAGAAAAATATAGGACTATTTCTGGGGTATTTTGTCAACTTGTAACACTTATCTGAACATGATATGAATAATACTGCCAGACCTAAAATGACACACAACTTTTCTGTGCTTCTCAAACAAATCTGTCAAAGTTATTAGTAGGGTTAGCAAAACGGAGCGTGTTTGTCGCTGGTGTCCACTTATTATTACGGACAAAAAGGCCTAGTACTCCTTGTAAAATACCCAGGCCAGGTAGTGTACTGACAGTTGAGCCGGGCGCACTTATGTGTAAAACTTTGGTGATTGTATTTTAGCAGAGCAATGGATCAGTGGATTGATCCACAATTGTAAATTAAAAATAATTAGATAAAATTTGGAAAATGTCAATTAGTATTTAAACAATGGTCATATTCTACGCTTTTATCGTTGGTCATCCGACCTTTTCAATGCATTTGGTAATTCAGAGAAATGTACATACTG
>JAANSN010001912.1:0-28344 GCA_036850665.1 Dicranocentrus wangi | reverse complement strand
TATATATGATTAGAATCTTGACGGTAGAGTAATGTGTTATATTGTGCAATATGATGGACGCCTTTCTTAGAGCAATGTGAAATCCGCTACTGGTTGTGTTCTTAAACTTTGGGGTTTGTACTGGATGTTTTGATATGTATTTGTAAGATTTCGATAATCTATCTCGGCAATTTCTGGCCACTATTCACTAGGAGTAAAGTTCAGTTTCCAAAATGGAAATGATTTTTTTCTCGATAAAATCAAACCATATGTAGCAATTATAACCAGCGATTACCCGGTGGTCTGCACCCTCCAAGGAACGGAATTGACTGCAAATTATTCTCAATCGCAATTTACACTTGGAAAACCACAAAAAGTGCATTGCTCCTGGGATGTAATTAGTGTACGCAATCCCGATGATGATACCTTACAAGACTATCCTATCTCCGCGACCACAGTCTCACGTAATTGAGCGGAGGTATGAGTCAATAACAGATTTTATAGGTAGTGATTCACGATCATCGTTTTTTCTGTGCTCGTGTCCATCTCTTCTGCCTACACGCTGTGATCCCATAGACATACGTTCCTTGGTAAATACTGGAATCGCCATATATAAAACCCATTGGTTTAATGATCCTTTGCTTGGAGGAGCTGTCTGGGAATAGAAGTTTCGTTGGAAAATTAAATTCTTGAAGACAACCTTAATTAAAGGGTATTTTCTAGAATGTTTACATTTTTACTGGATAGTGCAATGCCCACCCTGAACAGGACGATGCACTCACAATAGCTTTAAGCTGACAAAGAATGTTAACCAAGTTAAAGTCTGGTTATGGTAATTGGAGAAAAACGTATTCAAATGTTTTAGAAATAGAAAATTAAAAGAGTATGGAGAAGAAACCACCAAAGAAGAAAAATGTAATACCTTTCAAATCCTAGTGTATGTATATACTAGCCTATAGGATTATATATTTTTGAGGGAACTGAAATAAAAAAGTGGTTGAGATTGAGACTAAATCCCAGATGAAATTTTCAAAGGCGTATGCACTGCACTGCTCATACACCTGCAATGACGGGCTAATGATTGTGATACGTAATAATAGTGAAACTCTTTCCTTTCCCATCAACCCGGAGAGACAAGATACATGTGATAACGGCCAAGTTCTATAAACACGTAAAAACCCTGGGTTTGTAGGAAACCAGTACGCTTCCCCTCCAAAAAGATATGATTACGGAGAAGTTTTTTCTCAGGGGAAATACTCCAACAGAGACTCGGATCAGATTCTGCTGGTTAGACTTTAAATGTGCGTCTATTTGTGTGTACCTAATCCTTTTTCTCAAATATACCTAATGCGTAATATCACAGCGATAATGCGTAATTGTCTTCGAGTACTTTCCGGACAATAATGGGGAAATGGAGGGTGTTGTTTTGAAACGCACAACAACAAAAAACAAACGCAACAAGTAGCCTCTCTCTACGCAGACAAACGCATTATTTTCCAGATATGAAGTTATGACGAGCAACCGGAGCAACAACGGCAATCAGCATGTAGGTTACATCCCCATATTTCCAGTCATTATCACAAAAAGAAGGGGTGAAGCGCCGTTTTCTAATGTGGGTTTCTGCGGCCGTCAAACTTGACATTATTATTATTACCCATCCTCCTAACATTTATTACGCTTTTGGGTACACATCACAGCTATCCAGTTGCAGGAACACATATGATACACTTTTATTGTAACTATTAACGAAGAAAGATCTGAGGTTGAGCTTTTCCAACGGATTTAAAGTTGAAAAAAAGATATCCAGAGTGCTCCAAAAATAAGGCTCATTAAAGATACACTGTTTCTTGTACAAATGACCTGCTTCCTCTTGTGGCACCCTCATCCGAACCTCTTCTCGTGTTCAGTTTTCTAACCTACTACACCCTTTTCTTGTTTCTCCGCCTGCGGCAACGCCCGATTATTGATATATGATATGATCGCTTATTAAAACCCACTGGAAAGTTACCTTTACGTAGGCTACACAATCCATTCCTTTTTATCAAGAGAGTCGTAAAAGGAGCGGGCAACGACCACTCAGACTCAGGTCGTGCGGATACCTTGCAACAAAGCGTATAGGACACGGTATACATAAAAAATTCTATCTTATAGATTACGGAATGTAATGCATATTCATAAAATATTCGCTGGAGCTCAAAGAGGACAGCAAACTTCTCATAAATAAGGCAGCTCCCAGGAAATATATTAGCCTCTCTCCCATTCTTTATGATTATTATCCAGCTTACCCTTTGAACAGAAAATTTGAGCCCCATTTGAATTAAACCTATAATGCTGGTTTTTAAAAGGTTTTTACAATTACGCCGGGAGAACACACATGGAGTGCTAGGGTCGGATGTACATTAACCCATGACCTTTAGCTAGCCTAATATCTGGGCACCTATGCCAAGTGAGATGTGTTCAACCTGAAAAAAAAAATAGAAAGAAGTTCTAGAGGTAACCTATGCACTCATTTCCCATGCATCATCATCAGCAGAGCCAATAGACGTGTGCTCTATTGTGGCATGGCGTTATACAATAATGCCTCCTTTATAGACAAACGAGAAAAAATATTCCCTAAGCTTGTGTGGTGGCCCACAGCGATGCTGATTTATGACCTACGAATCACTCCGGTAATAATAATAATAATAATCATGAATGATGATGATATTAGCTTGCGAGTACACGAATACCAAATAGCATTCCATCTTTTTTTTCAGAAAAAGTAATATGCTACTTTTCGAAGCTATATAGGTATATCCATCAGGAAGGAACTGTAGTACAGTACACACGGGTATTAAACCGTATCTTGATATCAGTTATGCTGGTTTTACGACAAAAAAGCAACTTCAGATTAATAGACTAGTAACAAAATAGGATTTTTAGGTCAAGCACCGCTCCTGACGGAGCATATTTGTGTGTAACCCGTACCGTACTATACACAGTGTGATAAGTGAGTACACGAATACCAAATAGCATTCCATCTTTTTTTTCAGAAAAAGTAATATGCTACTTTTCGAAGCTATATAGGTATATCCATCAGGAAGGAACTGTGGTACAGTACAGACGGGTATTAAACCGTAACGTGATATCAGTTATGCTGGTTTTACGACAAAAAAGCAACTACAGATTAATAGACTAGTAACAAAATAGGATTTTTAGGTCAAGCACCGCTCCTGACGGAGCATATTTGTGTGTAACCCGTACCGTACTATACACAGTGTGATAAGATGAGATTTTTAGCGTCAAAAGCCATCCCATTTAGCTGACAAGCGTGCAGACGGAACTCTCATTAAAATAGAGAATAAAAGCAAAAGTAATCCTAATCTCGTTCAAATAGAGGGATTATGGATACCATCAGTGAAAATGAATTTGGAATATATAGCGAAATTGCGTGTTAGACTGTTTAACACCGAGTGTTCATGATAGATTGACAAGTTTACTGTTTTTGATGAGATTATCAACAAGGAAAAGCATCTCCTTACATTGTCCCATCCAGACTTTGCGGCGTGACTAAACTGCCTGAATTTCATTTTTGCTGTGTACCTTCCCCCTCATAAATGGTATGACGAGGGAATACGCATCTCAAAAAATCATTAAAGACATACTTTAGGATTCATAATCCCCTCAATGGAATCATCATCAGCAGCATCATTTGTTTTTCAATTTGAACATGAGACATCCGGAAGAGCTGACAAGGCTCAGGATTTTGAAAACAAAAAGGTAATGAGCCAATCATAAGTATATGTGAATGGGTCCAAAACAAGTTAAATGGGAGGATTTTTGGATGAGTAAATTTTCAAACAGGATATCTTGTCAGTCTGGTACGCTGCTTGATTTCATTTTTAATCACCGTAGCCTTCTCCGTGTGTATACAACTCGGGCAATAATTTAGAAAGAGATTTACTTTAAAATTGGCTATTCCATGGTGGATGATAACAAATCTGTTCGATAATATAACTTTGCATCCTACATCGTCATACGTTCTTAGTGTGAACATTAGAGAAAAGTATGTTTCACGCTGTTACCAGCTTATTATTGCCCTGTGACCTCATCATCCCATTCGCCACAACAGCTCCAAGTTGACATCCCAGAGTTTACTTACATTTTCCTCACAGGCTGCATTAAATTGTTTTGCAATAATACGTAAAGGCACGCAGCAACATCTTCCGAGATTCGTTTCGGAAGATGAGAACCTGAGAACATACGACACTACGACAATTATGCATGCCGTGCGGTCCATCGCAAACGCATCCATTACAACTCCATTGTAAATTTAAGCACATAGATATATTGTTTCTATATTTTATTGTTATACAAAGGCAGAACAGCATTAAAGGGGGAAAAGTGAGTCTTATGAAATAATATCTCGTATAATATTGTGTTTGTTTGTCACTCACCTGTCATTCCATTTGAGTCTCTATTACATTACGGTATCCATCAAATCCTAATTTTCCATCCGGATGTATAAGAAATTACTTTTATCTAGGAAACTATTCAACTGCAAAGCGAAGCCCCTCTCTGTCTCCTTTCAGTTCACCTGATTGATGTACCTCTGCAATAATACTGAGGGCAAAACGCCTAACGTTACTTTTCGCCTAAATGGGGCTAGATTTGAGGGAAAAGTGTTTCTCCTCTAATCGTTTTAATCGCCATTAGCTGGCGACAAAGCACAAAACAATATCACTCAAGTTTCCTCTGTCACGAAAAAGGGAAAGCAATACACGGGCTAAATGTGGTAATGGCTGTTGTCACTTTTTGGCTATGTTACAAGAAGCCTCAGAAATGTGAATATATGATTAATTATTAACTGGCTGAAGGTAAATACACTCTTGGGTCTTTTTTTTTGCCTTAGTTAAAGAATTGTGAAGTTCAGCATCTACGAGTATTCACTTAATTTGGATATTGGCTATTTTGCCAGACAATTAAACCAACCCACTATCAAACTATTAGCGACAAGGTACAATACGAATTATTATTTTTTTCTAGCCGAATAAATGTCTTTTACAGTTAGCCAGACTGATGTTTGCGGCCATGAAAAAATGGAAAGTGTTTTAAATCCACCCGATTTGATCTCGCCCGACACGGATGAAATGGCTGCTGAGTTGTGTGAGCAATTAAAATAACTGCCAATGAACTCTTAAATTACGTTCTACGCACACACGCTCACCACAGGCTGTTTTATTTTTTTGAATCAGGCTTCTCTGCCTCCTCGCTTCCTCGATTGGGGCTGACAAGAAGTATTTAAAAAATTGAATTTATGTTGTGGTAAACACACCAACCGAACCATGAAATGGTGGCGTTTGTGATAGTCACTACTCTGTATAATATGGCTATTGCTCCAATTCGTTTTTCCTCTTGAGAGTTATCAACGCATCACCCTTCACCATACTAGCCATGCGGTTTGATATACGACCATGTGGAAGCAAACATCAACCCTTGTCCTGGCAAAAAATACCAATAAAAAATCCTTCTCTATCTGCGCACGAAAACAGTTCAAAATTTGTATGTCCTCTTGGTTTTTTAATGTCCAAATTCCTTTAAAATCCTTTTTAACCAGTTGACGCTGCCACTAGGAAATTCTCTAAATGAGAAATTATGTGTTCACTTGATTAGTAACTTGTGCGAGGCTTGCGCTAGAACATGTGCCTGCCAGAACATGCATATCCTTCTTTTTAAAAATGTATGTGACACTTGTCTCCGATCATTAATAATCAGTGGAGTTATACTTTAGTGTAAATTACAATAATAAACATGAACTACTCGTAAATGCAATGTGATACGGTGATTATATTCAAAGTGTCAGGTAGATCCGTCCACAAATTATACGACCACACTTGTCATACCGAACAATCAAAACAAAACTTTGAAAATATAAAATGCAATGCAGCTTGCGTAGTTTTGCATGTGGGCACCCAAAACAAGATTTCTGGCGAATCCAACAAAAAAAATCCTTTTTTCTAGTGCGTGCAACTTCACAGGCCGATTCCTTCGGACAATTTATTCACCGTGTCCAAATCAGGATTTTCGTTAAATCTCTGAATTAACAGAAAGTTGGCGAGAGCAGACTTGTAGTTGTATTCGTGTAGGAGTTTGTAGATTGTAGAGAAACATTTAAAAAAAATTTTTTTTATGTTTGCTGAAAAGGGTCACTCCGCTTTCAAAACTGACCACATCGTTCACCGTACAATGGAAATGTTTTTCAACGTTGCGTCCACTTTTTGCTTATGTTTTTACAAGGAACACCACAATCAACACACATTAAGTGGGTTTGATATGAGACGCGTGCCCTCAGAGATGTACTAATGTTTTGTAGAGGATTCCTTGCACGTTTGAGTTCACGCAGAGAACAATGGCAGGACAATTATTGAGTCTTCATACATCATACAAAAAATATTATGTACCCTTGCACCCTCCGTCAAGTGATATCTTTACTGCTGATTTGCATCAACTTATCACGTCCACATTAGCCAACTATTATAAACTTCTGTTGCTCCTGGATTACATAACTTAAGTCCATAAAGGAAGGGAGTTAGCTAATGTTTTGTCTCTTATTGTGAGCACACTTTGATCCCTCGTGTGAATCCAATATATTTGACGCGATGTGACGCAAGGCATACGCGGAGCACTGCTAAAACGTCGTAGACTCCTGCTAAAAGCCTCTTAATTGATGAATACTGAGTAGATGAGTGTATATGGCTTGCATACAACTCTCGTGTCAAGTCGTCTTTAGGTCAATTGGCAATTGCAAGAAAAACAACGGGGGAGGAAGAAGACTATGCGTGTTTGTTGACCAACGGGCAGTCCTCTGATGAGAGTGGAATAAAGGACATTGAGATATTGAAATTTGGGTGTAGGTACTCCAACCTTAATCCTCCGCACATGGCATGTGTATATAAATCCCAGCAAGAGTTAGATTTTAAAATTTTACTTTGTTTACACAGTCCCTCTTGGTGTGTTGTTGCACAGAAGACAATTGTGATCAGGACAAGTATTCAATCAACGAAAACTGCAATTACAACATTGAATATAAAAAAGTTTCTGCTCTTGGTCTTACACACAGCGAGTAGTCCTGAATTGTGTTTAATGTTTATCCCGTGTGCAAACACAAATCTCCCTTGTTCATTCATTGAGCTTCATTTCAGGCAATTTACACTGGATTATTCTTACCAAGTCACCACTCACTAGAGATACTCTCTCTCTGCATAGGAGTCATAGTCCGCTATGCGACAACCTTCTGAGAATGATTGCTTAATATAGATTACATCCACGTTTTTTTAAATAGTCAATATAACAATGGCGATTACTGCGCACTTTACGTTTTAATGTTTATCCCGTGTGCAAACACAAATCTCCCTTGTTCATTCATTGAGCTTCATTCAGGCAATTTACACTGGATTATTCTTACCAAGTCACCACTCACTAGAGATACTCTCTCTGCATAGGAGTCATAGTCCGCTATGCGACAACCTTCTGAGAATGATTGCTTAATATAGATTACATCCACGTTTTTTTAAATAGTCAATATAACAATGGCGATTACTGCACACTTTACGCACGACTTCTCAATTCACACTGACTCTGACTTTTGCGGACATTAATTTAATGATGTGTCTCTTTTGTGCTCCGCTTCAATGTAGTCACAAAACAAAAAAAAACAATCTTTTAATTGAGCCCCACGAATGGGATCCCGGGTTTGTTGAAACAAGAGTATAAACAAAATGCGTCGTGAAAACTGTATCCCAGTATCACTTTTTATGTAAAAAAAAAAGAAATTGTCATTAAAATTCAAAATGGAAACTGTGAGTCTGTGTTTATTAACAAGCTTCACTTAAAATGCAGGTGAGCTCCGGCTTGCATATGCACACTTACAAAAACACAAAGACCAGCGACATAGGCTTGCTCTGCTCTCTTCACAACTCAAAAGGATACTGATGTCTGTAATGAAGAAGTCGTGCAGACCCATAGCAAGAGTGGATGCTGGTTTTGTATTCTTCTTCTATTGGATTTACCATAGTTAGGTACATTAGGTACACAAACACATCTATCCCCACATGTGTGCCGTGCCGAGTTGAATGGCACAGTGCAAATTAACCACTTGAGCTAAGATGTGATACACAACTTTTAGGTATACGACTCGTCCTGCAACAGCATGGCATCGTTTCAAAAGGTTCCCTTTCATGTCTTTTTCTTACGACAAATGCGCTTATTTATGTATCCCTTGCAGTTTGTAAAAATACGGTGAATTAATACATAACGACGTTTATCAAACTACTAAAAAAGCGGGCTCGACCACATGGAGCTGGAAAACCGAAGCTTGTTTTCAAAAACACCTTGCCAGGCAATGTCACCCTGAATTTCCCAACCTCCAGATGAAGAAACCACCTCATCATCCTTTCCGTGATTGTAACACTTTATCCAGCAATCTGTCTAGAGAACTCAAAAAGATAAACACCTTCTGGTGTCCGTTCAACTTTTGATATCTGCCATATGCCAAAGATATTGCTTTTCAATTGGTTAACAATACATCTGGTTTGGTAGCACGAGCGTTTCAGATTTTTTTACTGGATGCTCACCCTCACAGATGTCAAATCTTTGAACCTCTCTCCTCAAGACTACGTACCCTGAATGCATACGCTGCATTCTAACATTTCCATCCCTCCAAATACGACGAGTTAGGGAGCTTAAGTAGTAAATCGAATCTCACTGATTGATCACTTGGTATCAAGATGTTATCCTTTTTTGCAACTTCAATCATCACAGCAGTCAGTAGTAGAAGTCTATTTGAATCTTTTAATCCAATCTTGTGGCCCAGGCGCGTACATCCGCGTTCACCCTTCCTTTTTCCTCTTCAAACAAAGTTGTTAACTCTTTCGATAGCCGCTTTAGGGCAGTGATAAAATTGAGCAAAAACCAAAAACAGAGTTTTCTAATTATGCCATTAAAAAGCCTGGCGTTTCACTCGTCTTCCTGGCTTTTTATCAATTTTCAAGAATTTTAATGACAACCGCAAACAATACCTCTCGAACAATTTTTTATTAGCTGTGCGCTCCAACAAAGGGCGAGACTGTCGGAAAAAACTCCTGGAAAATATATAACCTGCTTATCACTACCAAATTTGAAAAATGTTGTGACGGTGGTGCGCTAACTGGAGAAGTTCCTTAACACTTGGCCAGAATACATAATAAACGTGCAGCCAATAAATGAAAATGCAACTTCTTAATAACCAGGAACTGTGTAACTTTGACTTCTGTAAACGGCAGCTACCACTTGTCCACATCTTTTTTTATGCTGAATAATGAGCTGATATACCAAGAAAGGAGAGGGCAATGAATAATGCAGGTTGCAAGCTTGTGGAAAGGCAGACATGATTATTGAAGTGGTCACGGACCGGGAACTAATAAATACTTGCTATGCACACTATTTTTCTCAAACGAAATAAGTCCACTTTGCGGTAGGAGGACAAGCCCAGTTTATTGTCGCCTTTGTATGGGCATCCTTAAGTAGGCATACAAATACGGATGGAAAAGATTAACCAGAAATCTTATTAGGGAAGGTATGTAGGAAAAAATCTTAATGTCGGAGTGAAGCGGAATGCATGTTTTTCATTCATTCTTTTAAAAAATTCTCTTCATGGTCATTCCCATCTTATTATTGTCCGACACTCGGTTTCATTTCCATTTTAATCACCTGGATATTTTTCATTCGTATTCAACACAATTAGATTCCCATCTTCCCACAGCATGAGATTTTTGGTAATTGTTGGATCTACCAAAAATAGACATTCTTTTTTAAAAAATAAATGTAAGACTACCGCTGTGGATTTGACTTTTAAAATGTACCCCACGCACCAGGGCTCATGCATCAGTTTCAGTCTTGTAAATTACAAACCAATGCACCATTTCAAGCTGGTCAAGGAATCGAGACACTGCATTACACACAGATTTATCACTCACATCAAGAAATGGGCACAGATTCAAAGTGACATCTTAAACATCACATTTTTTGCCGTTTTTGTCAATCCCACAAAAAATCCCCAACTTCTCCCTTTAAAAGCGGTGTTGAGATTGCAAAACTACCCTCGAAATTTCATTTTCTTTCAGCTTAAAATTCCATGATGTCATAATACCCCTTTTGCACTCTCACAATGACGCTGTCACTGTTCGGGTTTAGGAGAGAAAAAACGAAAATGAAAACGACAAAAAAAATTTACAGAAGCAATTACTTCGTTTAATGTGATACACACTTTTCACATTTTTTTCAGAGTAGTGATGAAAAACTTTTTTCGTCTTCCCTGTTCGCATCACCTCACATCAAGCTAATTTTCATTTACTCATATACATACATCAAGTAATCCTTATGTGAGTAGCATAACTCGAAAGATAGGACATATGTGAGTTAGTAGGTAACAAAAAGAGAGATTTCTCAACTTGGTCGTATACGCTTTTTTTCAGCTTGTTCTCACCTGATTTAACATAGTTCGTTTTTTTATGACTTGAGCTATTTCGTATACCTCATGTAGAATTTTACAGGGTTGCTAATTTACATTGCGAGCGGGCGGTGGTACAAAGTCAGTGGTGGTGGTGAGTGGTCGAAGATTCATTTTCTCGATGGGAGGAGGCAGATGAGGCAACAAAAATGACAAATGTGTTGTGCATAACTTTGTGTTCAAAGTGCTTCTTGAATGTCCACATTTTTTTGTTTATTGCTTTGTGTAAGAAATGCTTCTATTTTGCAGAGCATTTTCTATATCGCTTCCATAATATTTAGTTTCACATTCCCAATGCCCATCTAGCTAATCTTGAGTTAATGAGTAATTTACAATTTTTACAAAAAAAAGTCCTTGCCTAACATTATTCACTCATCCTAGTCACAGCCACTTCGTGTCACAAAGAGGAGAAAGTTTTTTTTTCGGAAAAAACTATGAAATTTTTTGTAGTTGTTATTATGCCACAATGCAAATGTCTTTTGCTCTAATACTGTCTTCTGAGATTTGAGTTGACGTTGACGAGTGCTCTAATGACGAGAGATTATGCACTCAAAAATCAATCCCAGCCCATCTTTTGAATTACATTTCATGTAAGAAATAAGTATATCGTAACGTGCCTTTTCATTCATTAAATCAGGTGAGTGAAATAGGGGCAATAATATTATACGATGTGCATTTATGTTGTACATCATAGATGATATCATCATATTGGAACAGCATTATGTTGAGAACACGTAGACACAGAAATAAAGACAAATCAATCAACGCCTAGATAAAAATGTGTGCATCTTTTAAGAATGCAACTGTTCTTCAAAAGAGGAGTTAACAAAAGCATGGTTTTACTTTTTATTATCATTTCATTTGGAACATTTTATCACTTTTCAAAAATTATTTTTGCCCTTGAGCTAGGTGAATCCTTATTGTGGCGCATAGTGTGGAGTGGATCGTAGACAAAAAGTACACTTACCTATATGCCCAGCCATATCAAGTCATACCTCACCTTTATAATCATCACATCGCACTCCTACTAGGACCCCATGTACAATCAGTTCGCATTTCGCCTTTTGCTTTTATTGTCAAAATGAAGCCAGCGTAACAATTTTCAAAGTAAAGGAATTGATCGACACTGAAGTTGAATTGAAAAGTGAGATATGCACATATATACCATCAAAAGGGGAATAATCAAGCGGAGAGCGGAGTGTAAGTGGGTTCTTAATAAGAGGCAGCGAACGAACCTCTTTTGTGAAAAATAAGCACACAACCAAGGCGTATACGCAAACCGTAATGATAATGGAATGACCGACAAGGGCCGATTTTCAAGACTTTTTTTTAAGTTGAACAACACTTTTTCTGTATTGTTACTCGCAATGGCAATGTCATATCGCAAACACTTTTGCCTCTTTTGCTACTGCTCGTCTTGTAATTTTATTGTGATAATCGAATCAAGGTAAATAAACCTCGTTTCGTTAGCTAACTTTACTCTACACAATATAGATATTTGTTATAGTGTGTGCTTTTGTACCTTGGTTGAAAATCCACAAAAATCGATCAGACAATAAAAAGAAGCAAAAAGTATATGGAGTACCAACTAACTCACTCTGTTTTTTTTTACCCCGATTGTGAATAGAAAACGAGATACTAAAGATGTTTGTGGTGGATGTTGCAACACTTTTTCCCATTTACACATTTTTCCACTTTGGTATGCATGCAAATATGCGAAAAGCTTAGTTTCATATGGTTATTAGCCCCTTTTTTGCACGATTTTGATTGATCATCAATTAAGATTTTTTTTTAAAAAAAAGCAAGGATGGATGAGCGATTTGTAACAAATTTTTGGTAAAAGGTCATTCCAAAACAATGTCAACGGCTGCACAAAGTCCTAATCCATTTTTAAAGCAGCAAAGCAATACATCCCCCACGTATGCCACTCCCATGATGCAGACGCATTAATATCTAAATCTGCTAAAAGCTGAGCGAAAAGAGGATTTTTATTGCGTATACTCAACCCATGACTCATAAGTTTTGACCAAAACATGTGTCAAATAAATGTTCATAGGTAAAACCATTCCGATTTTGGTATACAGTTACTTATAATGGAAGCACAATAGAGGCGATAATTTTGTTTACATTAACGCTTTCTATTCATGATGATCAATCGAGTAGAGGGATTGCTAAACGTGGTAGTGTTACGATTTAAAATGAAACATAGGCTGTTATCATGCACTGAATTAATTGCATAGAATCATGGCGTCCTTCAGACTAGAATGATTACTTTAAATAAATCTTTTAGACAAAACGCAAGCATAAGCAATAAGCGTTTAACAACGTAACACAATCTGCATGGTTTAATTTGCTTGCAGTGGCTCTAAAACATAGATTTAATTTACTACTTGTGTGTCTATAAAAACAAATGGTATAAGCGAGGCATTAGTTCGTGTTGTTTACAAGGTTCAGCCAAACGATCAAAACGATTGTGAATATAGCTTTGTGTACAAACGGGTGAATGCAAAAGATTTTCTGTTTGATCCAACTCAGGTAACATATTACGCATTCATTCATACCGAGAACACGATCTTGTCATGTATCTTGTGGTCAACGGAAATGGATTGTCTCGAAGTGCTGTCAACATCAAGCTATAAAATTCTCGCGCACGAGCACTCCATCCCTGAATCCTGTACAGGTGGTTGGTTAAAGTAAGGCAATTATTTTTGTCTCGGCATCGGCATGTATTCAAAAAAAAAGTAATAGGATATTAATGCACTTCTTAAGATTCCACTCAACCTAAGTAATCTAAACTTCACTTTTTAAACTTTTTCAATACCACCTGAAGAATTTACTGCTGAGAGATGGAGGCCCAACGGTTGTATAAAATCACTTAATTTTTACTATCCCAATAAAATTGCTGATACCAATACCACCTCTACAGACAACCACTCTGGCATGCATGGACAGATATTACATTAGGAACATGTCTAAATAGATTATGTCGTCGTTTGACAAGGCTGTAAACATCATTTAATTCCAAATAAAAATTGACTGCTGAATGGTATCACTTGTGCTCGCTCTCCTTCAAGGAATCGACCCAGGGAATCATTTAATGAGCATCATTTTCTCGTTCTCGTCCTGTGAATATGTCATTCTTTGGAGTCTCTCTGAGGTCATTCTAAAAGAGCAGATTTAATTTGGAGTATTATTGCCATTAAAAAATTCTTGTCACTTTGGTTTGTAATCTTGAATTGTTTACAGTTTGCGCCTTAGCGTGCGAAACGCTTGTTAGGTTGCAAGCCACATGCGCATGATTTTTCTGATACGGATATTGACATGGCATTGAGGTTAATTGATTGATTGATTTTTCTCCCTATGTGTATATACACATCCATCATGTGCACGCAGGAAAGGTATTGAACTCAAATCTCTATTCTTTTGTAGTCAACATGGTCGTTTTTAAGTATGCCTATAGTTAAAATTATGAAATATTGGTTTGCCTCCGCTGTGCGGTTCATGAGTTAGCCAATGCTAAAACTGACACGTATCATTTTCATGTATAAACTATATTGGTCATCCAATTGACATGTCACATAGCCAAGCCTAGCGAAAAAAAAATTGATACAGATGCCTAATAACCTGCCAACATTTGTCCTTGAGCAAACTCACCATTTTATTCAAGGTATTACACAGATACTTAATACAGTGGAAGGAAGGTAACACACGTTTCGAAATAACGCCAATTTTGAAAGTAACATTCATAACTCATTCTCCATGTGTGGTTTACTCGATTGATAAACCAATCTTAAACCGCATTCTACATTCCCTGGCACGGGCAGAGACACACATACCATAAGGATATCTGAAATAGAAACAAGAGCAAATGTGATAGGAGCGGAGAGCGTACTGCGGCAAAAAAAAGTAAAAATCAAGAAAATTGAGTGATGTGATATGTGACCCAGTTGCCCTTTCTCTTGTTTCCTTCAGAAAAAAACACGACTGAATATCTCTAGCTTTAATGCAACCAGCGAAAACATACACACGTTTTGCTTTTCTATCATCCTAATTTAGTCTATGCCACCAAGCCTTTTCGGCGAATTCAGCTTTTATAGTTTGGAAATGTGTCCAAAATGCCATGTTATCTTAAAAATCCCATTTTCACACTCCTATCCATCCTGTCATAGTTATCGCTAATGTATTGCAAATTGCTTTGTAACACGTGTGATCTCTCCCAAATACAAATACCTGATGTTGTATACAACAAAAGCCTAGCCTTCTTCACAAAACATTTGGATACACCCTTGCAAAAACTTAGAATCTACATTTAACATCAATCGGACACACATGATCTGGCAAACGCGGATGGATAAACTGCTGCTGCATTTCTGTTTGATTAGTCATGTCGTATACACACATTTTTTAAAGTCCTTTGATCCACAAATAAGATACAATATCGCGGAATGCGATGAAACCAAGAGAGATTGCTTTTGTCACATGCAGACTTGTGTACAACCAACCCTTGCAAAACTGGTGCACCTTTGATGAGTTCAATTCAGAACTTACACGCATGTCATGTCATGTCTCAAGTCCCACCATGTCTGTGTCTGTACAGTACAAAATCATGTCACAACGAGTTTCCTTTCAATGAAGTGCGTGCCTGTGCACACTTTGCAATGCTAAATGGGAAATCACTCAAGAAGGGATTTGAATGAAACAAACTCATACTCGTATCAGTCGTACCATGATGAAATACGCTTTTTTGTGGAAAAAAATCAGACAATTCATTGCGTTTCAGGGGAATCATGTGGTATAGCAAGCATTCAATCCCTGTGAATAAAATGAATTATATGGCATTTTCATGGTTAAATCTCCCACAACCGACTGTGAATATATTTAGGGGTTTTGCCAATTCAAGGAAAACAAGACAAGGTGCAGCAATTGAGGATTGGAAGGCTCCTTTTTTACGGTAGAGTAAAAGTGTGTGTTTTTGTCTTAAAAATCTTTTCGAGTCATTCAGTCAGTAGAACATCGATCAAACTAAAAGGAACAAAGTGATAAGTAATTCGCGTGAGCACCTTTTTTTCTATCTCATCGCGTATAAACTGCTATANTTTTTTTCTATCTCATCGCGTATAAACTGCTATAAAGGATTTGCACCCAACTCTCAGCACAATATAAATGCTCATTCCTCATGTCACTTCATAAATCTTTTTACTATTAGCCTGCCAAAAAAAAAATACTCCTCCGAGAGTTCCTGCAAAAATACGCTTCGTTTGTACTACAATGCATATTTTTTATTATGGGTGAAGGATATTTTAATCTGTGAGTGTTTTGCACAGATCGCGTGTGCTGTGTGCTATTACGGCGCGGAGAATGCGGCAAAGTGAACTATGACAAAATTGTGGATATGCATATTCATGTTTTTGTGGATACGGAACATATAATAAAAAAGTTTTTTCATAAGCCAATATTTTTTGTTCTATCCATTATTCATAAATTGTACTGTTGAATTGCGAATTCATGAGGGAGCAAACTGCGACAACGAGACAAGTTTCATAATATGCTTAAAAAAATATCCGTGTAAAACCTCAAGAAAAAATGGAAGGTTGGGTAGCACAAGTGGAGACATGCTAATTGCGCTAGTTAGCTAAACAAGGTTCGTCAATTTAGCAAAACTTTATTGTTTCAGTAATAACCTTACCTAATTCTCTAACAAAAATAATATTAATCCTCCGGCGGTGGCACTAGAGTGAAGTGAGTTAATGACTAGTAATGTGAGGACTAGTCCTGTATGTTTAGCAATTTGAGAAGGGATGGATGCCAACGCGAAATGGAGAAAAAAATTGGTCATTGAAAAATTGAATTTGAAGTAGCTGCCGGACGTGTGTTCATGGCGTTTAGTGAACATAATTTGAGTTATTACATTATGCATGCTTATATTCGAGTTATGTGTAATTTTTTCTAAAGAAACGAGGTCGAAAGTCAATCAATTGATTTACGATAGTATTCTGTGTGGTGGTCCCATGCATCTGTAGGTTAGGCTATGCGATGACTTTAATCAATATGAATGAGATTTGGGCTATGCTGTTGTTTTGTTGTTGACTGCACGGAGGAGAGCAGGAGCATCATCATCAGTGGCTGAGACAAAGAAGTCATGATGACATGAATGGTTACTACCCCACATCAAGTTAGCATACTGGCTGGAGTCATCGGACACAAAAATTGCAGAGTTACAGGTGGACGATGAAAATGCAAATTGGATTTCTGTATACGTCCATGTCGATCCCTTTTACTCACTCATTCAATTGCAGTGAGTGCAGGGATGGAATATAAACGAAGTGTATTCATTTGCGAAGTACATGTAAGGGAAAACGCTACACGCACCCAGTCCAATCTGTCTTCTTATGCCTTGTACTTGTTTTCACAAAGCGTATGAGTATTAAAAGAGAACTATAAAGCAGCATTTTTATTCATAGAGATACGCCCACTTCGTCTTTGTCGTCATTCCAAGTATGAATTAATTCAGCAAATAACCAACCGCCGACAGCAAATTGCAATTGATTGTTTACTACACATATCTAAATTGATTTTTGTAAAACGCAATCTTGTTTGCATTCAGAGTTTTCCATGTCTCGATGAACATTATTATTAAACACCTCTACCTAGTTCAATACGTGGACGTTTATTTGAGTGATATTGAATATGATTATGATTCATGACACTGCTCACACCTATCACTCCCTCTCTCGCGACATGCCTCGGCTCATATCGTAAAAATGCGTTTAAACGCAGAGAGAACCGTTAATGTGAGCAGCGGACCACTATATCTCTTTAAGGGATATTAAACAGCGAGTGACCTGTAATTAAGTCTTGTTAAAATCTCACATCGTTTCACTATTTACGATGTGGTGCAACACTTTTTCATGGGATGATATGCAGCATGACTAACGCCCATATTCCCATTTATATCACTTGTGTCGTTGTGTCCAACGGCTCTCGGAGTGTGAAGGGTGTTCGGTATGTAGGTAATTACAATTACTTTAATGAAAATAGCTAATTTTTAATGGATTTTCATCACATGGATTGCAACGTGGTTCCTAAAAGTGGGATTCTCATTAAAAAAGTATGCAACGTAAGATGATCTTCACAAACGTCTTATCGGCAACTAGTTTAGCTTACGAATACTGCATTAATCATCATTTTCAATGCCAATAGGTACAAGTTATTATTATTATTAAGCTGAAGTGTGCCTCAAGAAACAACAATCAAAGGGTTGCATTTTGCAGGTAAATTCGCACTTTCCCCCTAATTGATCATTTTTCTACAATGAAAATCCGAAATAATAGTGTATTCTATTAAAGAGGGCAAGGTTACACATACTCAACTTTTACCGAACGGTTTGACGCTGGTGTACAACAAATAAGGATTTGTAAGCACAAGAATGATTTTTATTTTTTATAATTTACATCGTATTTTAGTTTCCCATTTTGGTTCTAAACTTATTCACACTGCATAATTTGCATACTCTGCGACTTCTGTCGCTGTCGTTCGAGTCTTTGGGCATTGTCTACTCTACGCTACGTCAGCTACGTGAGATAATATTACGTCGCAAGCAATTGGTTGGATGCAGGTAGTTTTGGGGTGCTCCGTTACCTACATTGTATTACCTTTCTGAATCAGACTTGCAAGATGACTTGAATGATTGATTTCAACCTTTGAACATGTCCTGTCACGCAGTCAGCCTCACTTGTCCTTGTCAGTGTCACCCTGAATACTGAATACTTTTTAAAACTAGGAATTCAATGTGAATTTCGCAGTACATTCAACATTACGTTTAATTTCCAAATTTTGGATGTTTGATATTCAAATGAGACCGAGACTGTAGACCAATACATATTGGGAATAGGAATACAATGGATATTTGTCACTTTGTAAGGTGCATTGGGATTCCAATTCCAAATAATAGCTTATATACTATGTAGTGATAACGCGCAAGGATAATGATTTTCAAATTGGTGGCATATGTAATTGATTTTTAACAGTAGGAGCAGTTTATTTCAGCAATTCAAGTCACCGCATTACTACACTACCAATAATATATTTTGCTGCTTCATAAGCCGGCTCTGCAGACGCTTTGTATCCCGTTGACAGCTAGGAATCTCCGCAAGAAACCGTTTACAATCAACAATTCATCCTGTTCCGCATTCCTAATGCATTTTCGGTTTCCTTTTAACAATTTTTTCTCGCAACTCCCCTACGATATTATCAATGTCTTTGCTTCTCCACTCCATAACATTGTAATTGATTTTTAACAGTAGGAGCAGTTTATCTCAGCAATTCAAGTCACCGCATTACTACACTACCAATAATATATTTTGCTGCTTCATAAGCCGGCTTTGCAAACGCTTTGCATCCCGTTGACAGCTAGGAATCTCCGCAAGAAACCTTTTACAATCAACAATTCATCCTGTTCCGCATTCCTAATGCATTTTCGGTTTCCTTTTAACAATTTTTTCTCGCAACTCCCTACGATATTATCAATGTCTTTGCTTCTCCACTCCATAACATCTTAACTCATGCTGGAATTGATCTTTGACAGGGAGCGAGAGATTGAACACACATTTCGAGTGCATAATTGAATGTGCAAACGAGTCCTCTATTTTTAGCAGCAAACCAGAGAAACAGTGACGACTGCATAATCAGGAAGGATTTGCACATTCTGCCGTAATGCAATGGATAAGGTTTGGCACAAGATGATTAAGTTACGCTACAACCGAGACGCAAAAGCTTCTCCTCTAAAGCCTGAGTGAGTTATGGATTCACTTGAAACTTGAAGTCACTCACTCAGTTTTCACTCGGTTCACGTCAGACTCAGAATTCAACATATGGACTCAAGAATAAAAATGTTTTGCTGATGTTTCCATTTTCTTGGAGTGTGAATAATAATAATATGCACACATCATTCTGCCCGTATTATTCCACCCAAAGGGGCTTCTCTTCAATGTGGTCATATATATTTACAGATATGAAAATGATCTCTCCACCCTGGTAACTTGAAATGCTTTATTGAGTTGTGTGTAGGAAAATGTAAAATGAAACATCAAAAAGGAGGATTGATAAAGGAGAAGGTCGCAGGAGGTGAATATTATGTAGTTTCTTTATGCACGAATATTATGTTTCGTCTTCGTCTTCGTAGAATTAAATGTACGAATAAAATAATATATTAAATGACACAAGAAGGAACGATAAGATTGATAAGACAACATTACCTATTAATATGATGTGATGTAAATGGAAAGTGAAGGCTTCATAAGAACAATACCAACACCAAGTGTTCTTTGTTGACAAATGAGAATTTGCATCTGCATCGGATTAGATATCATATTTGCCAAGACTTCTTTCTTGGAGATATGCCTCTGGCTGGATTCACGACTTTTGAGGGGAAGGGCATGCGAAAAAATAATGCAAACTGTGCATACATTTTTCTTTTCTGTCGTAGCAGGAGATATCACGTGCAAACGGAGCGTGAAGTAGGTATCATGTTACGTGCCTGCCATCGTGCCACCATCAGCCACATTGCAGTTGCCTGGTTGTCACTACTAGAAGAAAATATTTATGGATGTGATTGTGCTATTTGGTCCTACATACTTTTTGTGCTGGGTTTGCAAACTGCATTAGTTTTAAATTAGTAGGCATTATGTAAGTAATGCGCACAGAAACTTGTTTTTCTGTTCCTTCTCACTCTCCGACGGAGGACGAGTGGACTGTTGGTGGTGGACTCTCAACTCAACTATCTTATCTATTCAATTTTTAGCTGGCCAGACTGCTTGTTGCCTTAAGACAGCAGATATTAAGCTGAAATGGCAACTTCAGGTACTTTATGGTTTTTGAGTTTTATAGGATATTGCCATCGCATGATATGCCTACTGCAGATTTGCGATTTTAATAGAATACTTTCTTTTGGAGATTTTATTCAAAAGCAAGTGACAACTAATCCGACTGGACATGCCTGGTTGGCAGTTTTGTTTCAATTACTATATAGGTATGACATTTATTAACATAGTGGTATACTGTCTTATCTTTCTTGAAGTAGTGGTTCGATTGAATCAATAATTTTTTTTACCGACGTGGTACTGACCGATCAAAGTTTGGAAGAGGTGAATGCGCGTTGCCCTTCGGCATGTGCTTGAGAATAATGAGAATCTAAATGTGCATAAAATACGTAGGTACGTATTTACTTACTTTATACATTTTAATAGACGCATTGCAACATTGCATAAAGGTAACTAATGAATCAAAACTGCAATGTCCTGGAGCGAAAAGACTAATTATTATGTAAAAAAGCCAGATAAACCTCAACTTTCTTCATCATCAATTTGATTTACTCATAAAGCTCGCCAAATAAGAAGCCATAAGCCATGTAAATGGTGAGAAGCTCGTCTAATCAGGGCTATCTAATGGGCGATCATCACCAGAGTAGTAATTACAATCACAAGCTATTTCAAAATAATGCAGAAAAGCAACATGTCCTACATTGCTTACATTATTACAGCTTTTAGCAACCTCTTTGAGTAACAACGTGTGGTTACAGATAAAATTAAATTCTCAATAATTATTGATATCGGGTAAAGTATTGATATAATTGTGGGAACTGGGAACACTTTTTCGCGTCCATTCTACAATGCGTGTGTGTAGTTTAGATGGACGACGACGACGCATATTCGTGGCTGCGACTGCGTGTATTCTGCGACTGCTTGTGCATAATGTGCATATAGATTTATCAACCTCTCGATTAGCTTGTTTGCGTATTGTGTAATTACAATTTTCTTCAGGTAATTGTTCTGATTCTGATGAGATTTGCCATAAAAATTCGTTGTTCCATTGTACTCGCCACCCATGTTCATTTTTATTACAAAATTAAAAAAATAACCTCGATTATTATCCACAAAATGCTAATACACTTGTTCATCGGCAACTAGCCCTAATTAATACCTAATTATCAAGTGTCCCTGACTATAGGCAACGGTTTGCCTATTCAAAGTCATTCGACCAAGACCAAATGACGAATGCAAATTTAGTTTGCTTCTCATTGTCCGTTCGTTTTACAGCATTCGGAAAATTTATTAATATTTCTCACGACTGGCTTCATATTTGTCAATGTCAATCCAAGAATACTTCAATTTCAAAATCCATACCAGTTAATGAACAGCCATAATAATAGCGATAGCAGTCATACTGGTTGTTCACAGTTCGCAGTCAGTCGGTAGTATTGGATCCAATTATTTTAATCTTAAGATTTTCCTGATATACAATAGATGTATTTGCCTACGAATACTGAAAGGATGATATACTGTATCACAATTTATTAAATGACGTTATAGGTCAATTTTGCTTTCGTAAATGTGAGCTAGTTTCCTGTACCTATGTATTCATTTTCTTTAAAATCCCATTTTTGATTGTCATAATTTAGTGTAGTATTTCAATAACAAATCAATAGCTCATCATCATCAGGAATATTGGAATTGGAATTTGTAAGTTTATGTACTATATGCAACCACCAACTCAAAGAATAGCGAAAGCGATCATCTACAGAAACGAATTAAAGACAAGGGAGATTACGCAACAAGCAATCCACTTTGTTGCTTTTATAATATAATTTTATATGCTAGAGCAATGCAATCGTTTGACATCCTTTTGCCGTAAAGAGTCAGCCGCAAGATTAATAATGATCGATAATCAAAATCAAGTTCTAAAACTAAACGAATAGCGATGATAGATGAAAGTACATCATATCATAATGTGCTCTACAAACGAGAATGTATTATGTCATAGCATGTATATAAATATCATTTTTGTCATCGGCACCTTGTGGAATTTCTTATTTCTTACTATAAACCGTACACAATAGGTAGAGGAGTTAAGCCGTTAAGCTAAGCGATAAGTATCGACCATAGTCTTAGGAAAGCTGGAAAGCACCTAAACTCCGGTAAACAAATATTGGACAAATTTTCCTGACTACTGACTGGCACATCGTTCTTACGGAATAATTACGAGAATAAATACCCTACTTTTAATTTTTAGTAGATATAATAGGTAGTAGGTAATAGGTAGTATAATAATAGGTAGGTAGTGTGTTTTGATATGAATAATGTTTTATTCTTTTCCGTGTTAATGTTGGGAGATCAATTGCTGAAATTATGCAATTGAAACATAATAACACGTAAATAAAGACTTAACCTAACCTAACCTAGTGTCAGCCGTCAGCCTAATCAAACTACCAGTTAGTTCCTCAAACTTCTGAATTTCTAATGTGGCATTTCTTTTAATTAAAAAAGGCTGTCCTTTGAACCAAACTCCCTACATTCGTCACCTTATATTCATGCACTCCTGAGTTCACCCAAAAGTACCAAAACTAATCCTCCATCAACTCTTTTAAAATACAGGACCGATTTTATTAGACATTCTGATGATCCCATAGTTGTGAAATGAAACACAATAGCAATGAATGTGTCATTCGACATGGACTGGATCACTTAATAAAGCTAAAGTAGTGTAGGCTGCAAGTATAAAAATTATCGAAAATTTATTTAAATAGCAACGTAAATAAAACTGCTACTACATACACATTAACACTATTGCCCAAAGACTTATATTTCTGCTTAACACTTAGATGTATCGGAAAATCAAATTCTTCTGGGTAACACATTAATCTACTAATTTCCTTTGGAGTAAAGTATCTTAACGTCTTTTCATTGCTATCACATTTATTATAATTCAGATCCAATACAGATCCAGTTCCTTTTACGAAATGGCCATAACCTTTCGTAAAGCAGCACGTACTGGAAGATAACGGGGTAACTATATCCATAGCTTGAAAGTATTTAGATAACACAGCATCAGATATTCTCAATTCTTCAATGGCTTCATCAGGTAGCTCGTTTTCAATTATATCACCAACACAAAATGGCAATTCTTTTAGGATTTCAAAATTTTGATTCCGACATTTCGATTCCCATCGTTCGCGACGTTCCTTTGTCAATTTGTCTTGTTGAGATTTTAACTCCCTGAATGGCATCGTATGTGGAGCATGCCAGTTTGGAACTTCTGTCATTAGGCAGTCTTGGGGAGTAAATGGCCACTGTAACTCCGTATGCTTCCCAATCAAATAGTATCTTAAGCGAGAATTAGGAATTCCTATAGTTTTCGGCGTTAGCATGAACTCTTGCCACTGAAACCGCTTTTCTGTTAAAGCTTTTAATAAATTGTCTCTTGCTGTCGAAGTTTCAAATCCCTGAACGTTCTCCACAAAGATATACTTAAAATCAATATTCGGTAATATTTCGGTAAGATGGGATAAAGGCCCAGTCCTCTTATCTTGTGTGTCCAAATGATTACCCGTTCTAAAATTATAAAAATTACTCAATTTCAATTCTACCGTTATTCATACGATTAAAACGAGATAAATAAATTGTAAAAGCACTCAGCTTACTTACCTGCAGAAAGGCTGACAAGGCGGGCTCATAATTATAGCGTCTATGCCTAATTTGTTAATTTCTTCGGTTGTAATCCCTTCCAAGTTCTTCCGAACCACGTTGGTCTCACTGAAGTTATGCTTATATGTTTCCACAACTATTGGGTTAATTTCCATCGCCGCAACGACTTCATAAGGCACTGACGACACTGCCATCATAAATCAATTAATACAATCAAATATTATTGCCCTTGCAAACTGGACAAAACGAAGTATTGGAAGTACACACGATGCAGGCAAATTCATCAAATTCAAAATACCTTTCAAAGCCCAATGCAGACCTCCTATCCCGGAGAAGAGCTCCAACACCCTATATTTCCGAGACACATTTTCATCCTCCATAATAAATATCCAATTGTAATACTGCGAAAGAGTGTTATGTTAAATGCTAGTCCCTTGTGTAATTATCGTCTTCAGGTCCTTGACGTTTGGGAAGAGTTATTCTCGTAATCCACTAAAAATCAATATTTGATTGAGCACATCTTTAATCATACGGAAGTGCTCCATTTTGCATGCAAATATAAATAGGACCAAACCAAAGCTACGGAGGCATACACAATTTGATCTGATTATTAAGATTAAAGTAGTTTCAAAATGTAGTCAGCACGTACCATACATCTTTTTGCAGAGTCTTCAATTAGTGTAAAAATGAAAAAAGGTAGTAATTATTATTAAGTAATGACTCAATCCTTTCGTTTCACTGTACTTTTTACACAATTATGTACGTATTTTGAAACGCTAAAAATAAAAATGAAAGGTAACAGTTTTTGTCAAATTCCATTTTCAGCTAGGTATTTCCTATTTCTGCACATGTTACATTATACCTGCCGCTGTCGTCAGTATAAACATTTCTCTTCTTTGGCTGATGCGATACGCTTGCTAATGGTATGGCATGGTGGCCGTGGGTGTATGATGTGATGTGCTGAATGGTGTGATCATGAGGTGGTGGTGCATGGTGGTGGGTGGAAGTGAGTGAACTCACTAAACTACACATTTTCATATTATACTTTTCGCTTTCGAGACTAAATTTTTTGATTCATATTACTCGTATTGAAATGCTATTGTTGCACTCCCAAAAAGGTTTTTTCTATTACCTGAAACCACCGTTTATGACTAGATGAAGAGATTCTTCTGTTTAATGTTATATTATTGAAAAGTGTCCAACAAAGATTCAAAAACTGGTGGCTCATGATAGTGGGGGTTGGGATCACATATTGAATGAATATCATATCAATTAATACCGATGACCTTTTTCTATTTTGAGCGAGCATAGCACGCTCGAGAGTTCTATGAAAAATGCTAGCGGGGCCAGAACAATTCCAGCAAACAGTAAAAACGACAACAATATTCCCAGTCAAATTGGCAGCAAGTCACTCACACCGCCCTCCTGCAAATCTGTAAATTCTCATAAAAAAGTCTACATGTACTACTTTCACGGATTTCAATTGCGCCAGAGACAAAGACAAATAGCCCTTTTGTAATTAATATGTATCCATCGTGTAAATATAATATTCCATTCCCGTATTTGTTCCAGGCCATCGAGAATTTGATTTATTGAGACAACGAACGTCAAAATTACAGTATTTAGTATTGGGGGGGGGTGTCAAAATATGAAGGTTTTTCCACCAAGATTTCCACCATTTGTATAATAATACTCAGATTCTGAAGTAATTTAGTGTGACTCTCAAGACGCTACTTAGAGGCATTTCGGAGTTTTATGCATGGTAATATTGGTAATGTGCTTTAGTTATCAGAAGAAATATGCTTTCCTTCCTTTCTTTTGTTTGTTCATTCTTTTTACAAACACCCTTCATTCGGGGGAACATTATAATGAACAGAACAGTAAAATCTTAGAAAATATCATAAGCATGGAACATGGTGGAATGCCTGTCATGTACTTTAAATGCTAATAATAACACGCCTTGTTAAATTTCGATTGTAAATGTACAAAAATATTTATTCTCGTTCGTATATTCGATCTACGGTGCATTACGGTTCATTATAACTTTCGTTTTTGGTCTGCTGGTGGTTAAGGATATATTTTCGTTGGCAGTTCACGTCCACGTCAAAATTTCCATGCACAATGCTTATCAATTTATCGTAAACCAATTCATTGACATCAACGCCGAAAAGGAAGTCATTATGATTGAACAGATGGTAACAGACTCTGACTGCTCCTTTAAGATTTGGAAGCACTTTTAATAGGCGACCAACATCCTGATATAAAACCAACACAGATATTTTATGTAAACATCATTACAATTGCAACTACTACATAAATATAAATATAAGTATGTATTTACAAATATCATCTCAATCAAATTACCTTAGGATCTGCGAGATTGTCACGATCAGCATAAAAAACAACAACCGGAGCAGTCACTTTTTTGAGATCATATTTCGCTGGCCGTTTTCCCCTTGCAGAAAATCCAGGGGAATACCAGTTTGGAAGTACAAATCTATCATCAAACTCCTGGAACGTGTTCGCCACAAGGTTTTGTCCAAAGTGTGTAACAGTTTTTGTTGACACTCGGTCCGGGAAATGGCTTGTGATTACTGGAAGCATGGTCTATATACGCATATATTGATTGAATATGGAATTACAAAAAGTTTGTATTCGTAAATTAAAAATTTCGCATATAAGGTACGGGCAATTTACATGGTTTAACTGATTTCCGTCCGAATTAAATAGTAGGAAGTAGAGTTTAGTGCAAATGTGGCAGTTGAGCATGGGGGAGCTGCAACTATTTGCCATGAATGGATTTAAAAACTTCCGTAGTTGTTCAGGAATTAGCTGTCCTCCTCCGACATACTGGTAGATACGCTCCAAGTTGTAGGAATATGGCGCAAATAGCTTGAAGAAACTGGTCGCGCTTCCCACGAACGCGACAGGAGCTAGTCCAATCATCAGATCAATTTTTTCGTTGTACTCGGGACGCAGCGACATGCACACAAAAAACATAGTGCATCCCATGCTGTGGCCGATATATGTCAATTTCGTGTGATTTGTTGTCTCCAGAACGTAATCGATAGCGGCAGGTAAGTCATATTTGCCCATTTCATGCCAACTGTTTGAAGTTTAAAAATTTAAGAGGATTCTGAATTAGTTAATAATGTGCTTCAAACGGACATAATAATGTGCTTAAATAGCGAGGACATGCCTGAAATCCCAATATTTGACATTTTTGTGATGCTTTAGCGGGTTGACATGGCCAAGTGAGTAGGAGGATCCCCTTGCATTTCCCAACCAAACATCGTACCCCATGTCCGCCATTCTAAAACCTAAAATTTCACCGAGATGAATTTCTTTTTCGGTGATATAAATATATATTTATTGTAAACAAGTGGTTATTGGTTTACCCAGAGCTTTTTCGACGGGGGGAAGAATCCAGTTCACGGACGATGCCCTGAAATATAGACGAGAGGGTATAAGGTCAAGATGCATATACAGTGTTACGTTACATACAGTCATACATACATACATAAAACACAGGGTGCTACTAGGATGATAATGATATAAAAATAATAAAAATATAATAGATTGGGAGTTGTTGGATGATTCATCGCATGTACAATATCGGAGTACAAATTCCAAATTGTCTTTTACATACATGATACCATGTTGGATAAATACAACTGGTTTTTGTCCGCCTTCCGGAAACTTCTTACTGTACGGGATTCTGTGTAACTCCAAAATATATCCGTCTTCCGTAATTGCATGATGTACTTCAGCAGGATATCCATATTTTTGTATGATTTCTATCTATTCACAAAAGCTGAATTTAATTTCCTGGGGATGCATGATATTTGTCTTTAGTTGTTGAAAATCTTACCGCACGAATATTCATATCAGGATTATTGTAATATTCACCATCACTTGCTACTTCCAAACACTCGGCCAGAATCTGCTCACCATCCGTTTTATTCACATTCACTCCGTGAGCACTGTTAGAAAACAAAGTTAAACCTACCATTATCCACGTAATGGAAAAACCTGTTGTTATTACCAAATTGTACATGTCGAACTTCTTCCAAAAAACAACTATGAAGTTGCGATTTAATCGAATATCACAGGTTCCCTCGGGGAAATGTAACTTTTGAACACGTTTGTTCTTAACTGAATTGTAGCTGAATCGTGAGGAACTTTTCTTGGGTGATATCTGAACTGGTAACTTAAAATGTGTTTATCCATTGTGTTGGATCCAACGGGAGAGCGTGTGTGTAATGTGCAGTTATCATTTATTTTTAGGGACTTTCGGCATTGAAAGAGGTTAGTGGTATCGTTCCAGATACATGAAGCAGATGCAGATGTACGGATGTACCC